>JAQZBX010036188.1:0-24286 GCA_029593785.1 Cabassous unicinctus
AATTCTCATTGTTTAAGCCAGCCCATTTCATGGTATTGCTTTGAGCAGCCTAGGAAACTAAAATAGGGGCCATTATTCAGCCCACCACAGGAGGAGAGAGGAGAGAGAATGTGAAAGACTGGTACTTCCCTCATCTTCTAAAGCAGGGAGGCAAATAACTCATCCTAAACTGAAACAAAATTTAAAACCCATAAAGACATAAGGTAGGCATATTGACCAGTGGAATAGATTTGAGATTTCAAAAATAAACTCTCACTCCTATGGCCAATTATTTTTTGACAAGAGAGCCAAACCCTCTCAATGGGGAAAGAACAGTCTCTTCAATAAATAGTGCTGAGAAAACTGAATATCCTCCAGCAAAAGAAAGTGGGCCCCTTCCTCATATACAAAAATTAACAAAATGGATCAATAACCTAAATATAAGAGCTAAAACTATAAAACTCAGAAGAAAACAAAGGGAAATATCTTCAGGACCTTTTTTTTTTTTCATTTTAAAAACAATTTATTGACGTATACCATGCACACATCAACATACATAAACAATAAGTGTTCAGTAAACATTGTGAACTTACAAAACAAACATGCATAACATCATACAGGGCTCCCATACATCACCCTACCACAAATACTTTGCATTGTTGTGAAACATTTGTTAACAAATTATGAAAAAACATCATCAATTGCTACTATAGTCCGTATCTTACTCCCCTATACTTTTTTTTAAAGGATTTATTTATTTATTTACTTTTATCCATTTTTAACCCCCCCATTTTTGCTGTTTTTGTGTCCATTTCCTGCCCTTTCTTCTCATCCTTCTCCTCCTGTCTTCACTGGGATTCGATCCTCAGAAGCTTTGATGTGGAGCCTGCGCCACCTTAGTTCCTGTTTTTTTGGTGTGTCTCATCTTGGCTGTCCCTTGTGTCACTCTCCTGTTATGTCATCATCTTGCTGCATGGCTCGCAGGGTCTGATGGCGCACCCACTCACAGAGCCTGGCAGCGTACCCACGCACGGGGTGTGGGGGGCTCACCCATTTGCAGGGCCTGACGGTGCACCCACGCACGGGGCTTGGTGGCCCGCATGCCTTCTATATTTTCCTTTTTTTAATTTTTGCTGGGAGGTCCCGGGGACTGAACCCAGGTCCCTCCATATGGAAGACAGATGCCCAACCATTTGAGCCACATCCACTCCCTGCTATATCTCTTAAGGTTGACCAAAGATACCTAGAGTTACAGTCATTTCCCATACAGGATGGTCATATAATAAATCAGGCTTGGTTTGTTACAAGCATTCTAAAAACCAGACCTAGGGAGAAAAACTAGGTCTGGGGACACATGCATGGTTTCTAATATAGCGAATGTTTAGCCTACCCTGATTATCACAAAATCAGGATAGCGAGAATATTTGCATATCTTCAAGACCTTGTACTAAGCAATGGATTCTTAGAATTTAGACCAAAAGCATGAGCAACAAAAGAAAAACTAGATAAATTAGACTTCATCAAAATTTAAAACTTTAAAGCAGTGACTCAGACAATTATTTGTACACCAATGTTCACAGCAGTATTATTCACAATAGCCAAAAGCTGGAAACAACCGTGTCCATCAGCAGATGAATGAGTAAACAAAATGTGGTATATACATATAATGAAATATTATTACTCAGCCTTAATGAAGTTCTGATACAAACCACTATATGGAGAACCTTGCAGACTTCATGTTGAATGCAATAAGTCAGACACAAAGGGACAGTTATTGTATAATTCCACTTACATGAAATACCTAGAATATGCAAACTCAGAGTCAGAAACTAGAATACAGTTTATGGGGGTGGGGGGTGGGAAGGAATAGGGAGTTATTGCATAATAGGTATAGTATTTCTATTTGGGGTGATCAGAAAGTTCTGGTAATGGATGGTAGTGAGAGTCACGCAACATAGTTAAGATAATATATCCCACAGAATGATATGCTTGGGAGTGGTTGAAATGGGGAAGTTTATGTTGTATACGTGTTTCCACAATTTAAAAAAAAAGCAAATAAAGGGACAAAATGACAACTGGACTGGATCTAATGTTGGAGGAGAAAAGGCTCAAAAGGAAATTATTAGGATATATGTAAAATTTGGAATATAGGCGGTAAGCTTTATATCAATATTAAATTTCTTGAACTTAATAACTTTACTTAAGGTGGTTATATAAGTATATATCCTTGTTCCTAGGAAATGTGCATGGAAGCATTATGTGTTTAGGATCATGATGTATATACAACATACTCTCATATGTTTAGAAAAGATGATTGATATAGATATAGATGGATGGAATGATAGCTATCTGGCAAAATGTTAGAATTGGTGGATCTTGGTATTGGGGGCTTGGAGGGTATGTTGGCTCTCTCTATAGGGGTTTTTAAAAAATTAATTTTGCAACTATCCTGTAGGTTTGAAATCATTTCAAAATAAAAAGTTTAAGGGGGAAAAAATCATAGAGGTTCCCATTGAATGGAAGGCTCTGGCATGAGAGGCAGGGAAGAGTGAGGTGGGGGTTTCCTGGCTCCTTCCCTATCAGGCACTTTGCCCACAGCTCTTGCCAGGTCCTGGAAGTCATTCCCTCCCCTTCCCCCTTGATGTCTACAGGGAACAGCTCCCCACTGTTGCTAGTCCCAGTGCTTCCAGTCCCTGTGTAAATAGCCACTCTCCCCGCCATTTAGCTCTCTTTGATGACCCTGATTAGATGTGCCGTTGCCTGTTTAGATGGCTGAGCACCTCGCCCTCTTCCCTTTAGAACAGTCTTTCTCATCTGCACTTACCTCTCTGCAAACCTTTCCTCTGGGTCACTCATTTTATTTTCAGCCATGTCTATTCTGTTTCTTGCTGTTTCTAAGTTTTTCTTGGTCCTGTGACAATGTCATTTCAGTTCTCAATTTGTCTGCTTAGCAATACAGTCTTCCTTTTCAACACAATTCTTTTGTTGATTTATATTTGAGATTGTACTTTATTGAATGCTTATTGTTATAAAATTACCTTTGTCCAAAGCACTTAAGGGGAATCTGCTTCTGTTTTTGGTGGTGTATTCTTCCAGATGGGGGGTTTTCAACTTTCTTCTTTCCTTCCTTCTTCCCTAGTTCTTCCCTTTTTTCCCCCCGTTCTTCCTTCCTTTCTCTCTTTTTCTCTTTTTTCCTCCAGTCCTTCCTTCTTTTGTCTCATGTGCTTGTATGGTTGCCATGCCATTTTCCTTCTTGCTCATACCTAAGGTAGGTGACTCTGTCCAAGCCTTCTACTTGCTCTGATAGTGTGTACAGTTCCCATTGACATGCCCTCCTTGTGTAAGACCATTTTTCTTCCTCCTACTAAGATTTGAGAGCTGGAAATTGCTTTTAATCTGCTCTTTTGTAGTTTGAGGATGGGTTCAGGGTGAGAGTGGGCTCAGGCATGAGAATGAGTCAAGGAGTGAGGGTGGAGTTCTTATCCAGGGCAATTCCTGAGCAATCCAAGTTTTGCGCTCCCTTCTGAGATGGTCGCTTTACTAGGGCTCACTTTGCCCTACTCAAGCTGTACACCACTCTCGGGGACTTCAGTTTATTCCCTCAGGTCAACACGGCACCATGGAAGATAGCAAGGCTGGAGACCTCTCCTACCTTTGCCAGGTGTTCATTGTTGTTTTGTTTTTTAATTTCCCAGGTCTCCTTTCTCAACCCTTAAGTTGTTTTTTAATGGCTTCATACTATTCCATCAAGACAATATAAAATAACTTCCTTAATTACTTTTCCACTGCATGATAAAGAAGTACCCAATATTGCATTGAAATAAATATTTTTTGATCAACCCATTTGTACTATTTTTTAAAAAGATTTATTTATCGCCCCCCTCCCCATTGTCTGTTCTTTGTGTCCATCTGCTGTGTGTTCTTCTGTGTCTGTTTGTCTTCTCTTTAGGCAGCACGAGAACCAATCCTGGGACCTTCCAGAGTGGGAGAGAGGTGCTCAATCTCATGCACCACCTCAGCTCCCTGGTCTGCTGCATCTTACTGTCTCTTCTCTGTGTCTCTTTTTGTTGCGTCATCTTGCTGCACGGGCCAACACTCTGCAGGGGCCGGCTTGCCTTCACCAAGAAGCCCTGGGAATTGAACCCTGGACCTCCCATATGGTAGACGGGAGCCCAGTCGCTTGAGCCACATCTGCTTCCCTGTACATACACTTTTCACATGTTTTAGACTATTTCCTTAGGACACATTGCTGGAATGGGCATGGGCAAAGGGAATGAACATTTTTATGGCTCTTAATCCAATTCCATGCGCGTGAGCTTGACTTGGCTGGTTAGCAAATGAGATAGAAGAGGAACAGTGGTGGTCGGAGAACTTTGAAACCCATGATTTGCTCTTTTAATACTATTTAAGGGATTTGGTGACATCAAAGCTTTTGAGAATGATGGTAATGTTAAAAGTATTATTGAGGATAACAATTTTGACTTGGGGTCAGGTGCATAAGCGGGAGAAATGAAATCAGAAAAAGAGTAGGGCTAACAGGAGATGATCAGAACAGCTCTAGGGCAGGGGTTCTTAACAAGGGGTCCGTGAGCTTGAATTGAAATTCAAAAAAACATTATTCTTGTGGGGACGTGTTGGTGCAGGTGTGGTATATTTATTAAATAATACACAGTCTAGTGTGGACTTAGTAAGGAATCTGTGGTTTTCACCTGACTGGCAAAGGGGTGTGTGGAACAAAAAAAGTTTATGAACCTCAAGGGTAGTGTCACTGCTGATGCCTTAAAACTGTGAATGGCTTTTTAAATTACTTATACTGTAAGATTAGTGGCTATTTTGTAACTAATGTATGCTTGCAGCTGAGTTATGACCCAGTTTAGACTTAAGTGATGCAGACATCTGCTTCCTCTGACTTAGAATGGCCACTCCTTGGAATTGAGAATACAATTCAGTTACGTGGGTTAGTCATTCAAAGGAACTTCCTTGCCAGTTTGGCACACAGGCCTGGCCTCATTACCATGTGCTGAGCCTGGCTCCCTGCCTGTGGAATTATCACTAATTAACTCACAGTCACTGCAGTTGCCACCTGGTGGTAGGTTTGCTTTGCCCTCTGCAAGCCTTGCCCTGATTCACAGAAACAGAAACTTGGATCTGATTGGAAATCTGTGTTTTTTTCAATCCAATATTCTACAATAGCCTCAGCTATTTTTTTTACTAAAAACAGTTCTGGAGTGGATGTGGCTCAAGCAGTTGAGCACCTGTCTCCCACAGGAGATCCTGGGTTCAGTTCCTGGTGCCTCCTGTAAAAACAAAAACAAACAACAGCAAAACAAACGAGAAAACCAACTCAGGGAAACCGATGTGGCTCAGTGGTTAAGTGCCTACTTCCCACATATGAGGTCCTGGGTTCAACGATCCTTTTTCTGAGGCTTATATTGTGCCTCCCTCTGAACTTTGCAATCCTTTCACTGAGCACCATTAATGAATTTTTGGAGTCACCTGAATCCTTCCATTTTTCATTAAAACATTTTCACTTGTTTTAAGTTTTGAGAGTGCATGAGTTCATAGGGCATGAATCTCAGTCTCAGATTGTGAAAAGAAGTGGTTTCCACTAGAATACCTTCATTTTCACCAGGGAATCGTATTACTTCTCTGTTTTATACAGACTTAGTCTTGCTCTGGATGTTATTGGCTTAACAGAAGAGGACAAAAGTGTGTCCTTGAAGACATACTCATGGTAGTATGTTACCAAAAAAAGCAGGCTACAAAATTACATACAATAAAAACCCAATTTTGTAACAGTCAAGAATGAAAAAGCAAGACTATATATATATATATATATATATATATATGCATCAAAAAAACTAGAAGGAAAACCATGAAATATTAACACTACTTATTTCGGGGTAGTGAAATTATGAGTAACTTTTCATTTAATTGTTAAAAAAATTTCCCCTCAAATTTTCTAAAAACGGATGTATTGCTTTTATAATGAGAAAAAAATCAGGATAATTAACATTTCTAAACCACAAAGAAAACAGGGTTCTTAAAACTGTATTTCCTTGAGCTGGTAGAATGAAAAGAGACACAGAATTAGAGGCAACACAAAACAGGCTCTTGTGTATTTTCCCATCCCATCTGCTTCCAGAGGTCATCAACAAGACATTACTGTCCCTCTTTTTATTTTTTTATTTATTTATTTTACCGGAAGGTCCTGGGGATCGAACCCAGGTCCCTCCATATGGGAGATGGATGCCCAACCACTTGAGCCACATCTACCCCCTACTGTCCCTCTTGACAGGCCAGATGCAGCCAGGAAGGTGGACATAAATGCCACCATCTAGCACCTGTGAGCCCCTTAGTCACAGTAGCAACTGGTGCTGGAGGTCCTATTATATGAAGTTGGTTTTCTCTTCCTTGGAGGGGAATGAGTATCTTCCTGCCGGTAATGTCCATTCTTTGAGTACCAAACATGTACTCATTGTAGACTCTTGTTTCTGAATGCTGGTTAAAGTATAATTCTATCCACAATTAAAAAAAAAAACAAAAAAACAGAATCAGCTGATAAGAGTGATAACTGACATTATATGTTTGCCCAAGTTTGAGTAATTTTCTCAAATTTCTATGTAAAACTCTATCATGAAGGGCCAAAATCACTAGTGACAGGAGTTCCTTGGGGGAAACCCTAGTCTGGCTCGACCTCCACCTGCTACATCCCATTTTTCTCATGACATCTCCCTGGCCGTGCCAGTACCAGGTTGTTCCAGCTTTCACGGCGAAGTCCCACAGTTTTCTATGATTAGGAGGACAAGAAGTTTCATTTTTCTTGTTTTTGAGGTGGGCGTTTTTACTCTTTTTGGCTCCCTGACGTCTTCAGGCATATAGCACATTCATCATCGCCTCCTCCTTTGAGGAGTTTCAAAGGACCAGTTTCCTGCCCCATCTAACCACAATGGGGCCCGTTCCAGAATTCCCATAGCTTTCCTGGGATTTGAGGGCAGAACTGCAATAATGTTCCTTCCTACTAATCCATAGCCATTTCTGGTCAAGATCATCACTGGGCTCAATATGAGCCTGGTATACCTCAAGCAAGATTGGGAAGTCAGAAAAAAGTGTCTTCTGCTCCTAGACATTGTGGGCTTTTTGTTCTTCTTTCTCAACATCCTCTGGGAAGGCGTCTTAGTTTGCCAAAGGCTGCTGATGCAAAATACCAGAAATGGGTTGGCTTTTATAATGAGAAATTTATTAGGGGAAAACCTTACAGTTCCAAGTCTGCGAAAATGTCCAAATCAAGGCACCAGCAGAGATGCTTTCTCATCAAAGTCAGCTACTGGTGATCCTGGTGTCCTGCCATGTGGCAAGGTAAACAGGCAGCCAATCTCTGCCAATGTTCCTTCCTTCCCCTCAAGGTTCACTGTCTACAGGAGCTCAGCTGTGGGCAATCAGGCATATGGCTCATCTCTTCAGCCTTGAGCTGTTCCATGGGCCCAGCCTCTTGGGGATTTCATGCTTCAGCTTCAGCTGCTAGCCACCCTTCAGTCCTCTCTCTCACATGTCTGGGTCAGAATGGCAGAGCTCCCTTTTCTGTATCTCTGTTTATATAAAGCCCAGTAAGAGTGTGGAGTCCAATCGAATGCCCTAAAGTGATCTAATCATGGAAGCGGGTGTGGCTCAATGGATAGAGCTCCCGTTGACCATATGGGAGGCCCCGGGTTCGCTTCCGGGGCCTCCTTGTGAGGGCAGGCCCGCCTGCGCGGCGAGGTAGGCTGATGCAGCAACCTCACAGCAGGAAGCGGGTGTGGCTCAATCGATAGAGCCCCCGTTTACTGTGCGGGAGGCCCCGGGTTCGGCGTGGTGGGCTAATGCAGCAGGAACTTACAGCAAGGGGGAGATAAGCAGACGCGAAGAAACACACAGCGAATGGACACAGCAAACACAAGCAGCAAGGGGGGGATAAATAAATAAATAAATCTTTAAAAAAAATAAAAAATAAAGTGATCTAATCAAAGGCCCCTTAATGAACATCCTGTTCATATTATTTTTACTTGGTCCATAGAGCACAAAAGTGACTAGAATTAGTAGGGGGAAAACAAAATTTGATTTTGAAGCAAGCAGTGGAAGTCATTTGATATTTCAGGTATTGCCTGCTGAGGACACGTGTCACTTTTGCCTGCCCAGTATCACTTCTCTCAGTAGCAGTATTCTGACTTCATTTTGAGGAACCACCTTGTTCCCGCTCGCAGTGCTTGTAGACTGACATGGTTAACTCACCTGGCTCCCAGCTCCGCTGAGCCTCGCCAGTCAGGTCTCTGCATCTCCTTGGCCATAATGATTGCTTTAGCTATGGATACCTGATACATACAGCTTAAGGAAAACCTCAGGAGTTCCTCCTCCCACACACACACAGTTACTGGGAAAGAATAAGCTCTTTCTACTGGACTTGCAGGCTGAGAAGACCCTGCTTAAGAATAAGGCCCTGGACTTTTCAGCTGTATGACTCAGTATAAAGATACGCAGATGAGGGAGAAAGGGTGGGAGGGGAGGGAGAGAGAGAGAGAGGGAGGGAGAGAGGGAGGAAAGAAGGAAAGGAGGGAGGGAGATTGATTGAGAGGGAGATTCATGGATACTTTGAGTTGGGTTTCTGCCATCACAACTGAGCGTCCTCACTCATTCAGCTATATTAAACTTTTACACTCCTGAGAGTACCTAATCAAAAGAAGGTGATAAGCTGGTTACCTCTTCCCTTATTCATTCTTTTATTTGACTGATGGCCACGGGCCAAAGCCTGTGTGGCAAACGGGGCTTTGCCAAGGTGGCCGCAGTGTGGCGGTGGAGACCCGAGGCCCTTGGGCCTTCTCGTGGTCATCTGAGCACCTAGTTGCACGTGCTGCTGAGACAGCTAGACAGCTCCCTTTCCTAACACTGCGATATCCCTTCGAAGCATCCAGACTTTTTTCTTGCTTCGTATCTGGGGAAAAGAAGGACAAGGTTTGAAATTCAAACTTCACTACAAAGATAGTGGAAGAATGATTCTGGCTCTTCTCCTTAGTGTTGTAGCTATGAAGAATCAGTGCTTTCTTCCAAGCCTTTGAATACATTCTGAAAGTCACAAGGTCTTCCTGGCCAGGTAATGTCTTTGTGCCACCTAAGGCACAAATGGGTTTTATTCCCAAATTTTGAAATCCCAGTATCAACAATGCAAACACACCTAATCATAGTGGATTTGGGAAGGGAGAGCCATAGGCAGTCAGGCTGCAGCGTCAACACAGAAGAGGTGGGGCCCGCTTGCTGGAGAGTCCTTACACTTCATAAATTCCCCACCAAGAGCTCCAGAGCTCCCCAATATTCATTAACAGCCCCTGGGAACGGGAACGCTGTCTTTTCACAAAATAGATCAAATAATGTGGCTAACAGGGGGACTATTCAGAAAAGTATCTTGACCCCATCAAGTATGCTTCTTCAGTGTCACATTCTTGTCATTTTTTAGTGACTCCTTTCTCCCTAATATATAGGCCCACCAGAAAGATAGTTTTACTTTCATATCTACATCCCATGCTTTCTGTTCCACTCCTTTTTCAAGTAAGAGAAAATGAGAGATTTCCCCTTTTCATCACACACACTCATAATCATGCACATACTTACAAAATTCTTGCTTAGATATATGCATTAGTATATGTGTGTGAGTGTATAAACAATCCAAAGTCATATATAAATAAAACCAAGTATTATTTAGGGAGTACACATCTAGATAGATAGATAAAGATAGATATACGTTATATAGACAACCAAATAACTGACACACAGATCTCCCAAATTATGCTAAAAACCAAAGTTATGACAATATCAGTTCAGACAAGGTTACAAATCTTAAGAGATGCATTATTTTTTAAAAACATTTTTGAAAAAATATATATATCCCAATATGAACACTATCCTGGAGTTAGAAAAACTGTAAATCAGAAGAGAAAACTGAGGTACCAATGGTAATATAAGGCGTTTCATTTAAGAGACTGTTTTCTGAAATCAAGGTAGGGTACAGTTTAACAGACCTCCAGAAAAACAGCGGCTTCAGTTACCAAATTAGCACATTGAGACATTGAAATACTCAAATCAGAGTAAGGACCAACTCTAGGGATTAACCATTTATTTGGATTAATATCTTTTAGCAGGACTGTGTGAAGAAAAGAGAAGTCAAGGAACTCCTGTTTGTTGCAAAACTTCCTGCACTCTCCAAATAGAATATTAAAGAAAGAGCTACCTAATAAGAACAGATTAAAAATCCCAACTCACTCCTAAACTGGGAAGAAGAGCCTGGGCTGAGACTCAAGGAGAGTTACCATGGGAAACTAGGTAAGATATTGATCATTATGTCACGTGCACACCACAGAGCTCCAAGCACCTCCCAGGAAATATCTAATCCATGCTCAAGGTCAACCTTCTCGAAGTGCACAATGTATCCCAGCAGGATAAATCAGAGGACAGGTATTGTTCAGGTATCCCTGCTCTGCTTTCAGGATGTGGAAATGCAGTGCAGAGTGTGAAAGCTCTTTCCATCCTGTGTCTCCCTGGGAGCAATTCCACACTCTTCTCAAGGTTGGTGGAAGACTCGTGGGAGTCATCAAGTAGAAAACTATAGGAGGGGGACGTTCCTCTTAGTGAAAGAGATGCACATTTTATTGTTATTTTTTTTTTTAATTTTTACCGGGAGGTCCCAGAGATCAAACCCAGGTCCCTCCATATGGGAGTCGGATGTCCAACCATTTGAGCCACATCCGTCCCCACATATTTTTTTAATGTTTCAATAATTCTCTCTCTTGGACCAATGTTCTAAAAAATTAATTGGCCAGTTCAAATTTGGACAAAGCTGGAAGGTTGACTCAAGAGTCTTGATGCAATTTAAGGTACTCTTAACTGAGAAGGACTTCTATTTGCAGCAATACTACTTTCTTCTGTTTCTGGGCACCCTGGAATTAGTTTTTACTTACACTTGAGAACTGTAAGAGTTTCCGAACAGTAAAAAGACAATACAAGCAAAGTCTGATAAGCTAAATCAGACTTCAGTTCCGAGGTCGGCTGCAGTGACAGGTGGGTGTGGAGAGTATCCAGGGCCCACAGGCTGACCAGTGTCTCTGGGGATTTGTCACCAGAGTAAATGGTTTAAATAAGTTTTTTTTTTTTTTTTTTTCCAACCAAGTCCATCAAGTGACATCCGAACCCAAACTCAAGCTGATAGAAGTCTGCTGCTCTCAGATGATTTCCATCCGTGTGGAAGCCAGGAAATAATGCACTGTGTCTTCAGGTGGGCTCCGGACACTCGGCATAGTCTGCTTCTGTGATGGCGTCATTGGCTGCCGCCGCCATTGTTACTGCGACTTCCAAAGAGATGTCTCCTAGCAGCTTTGTCACGAGGACATAATGGCTCTTCACATTCTAGTGTCCTGGACAGGGGAGTCATCCTGTGAGCAGAGGAGGAAAGGGGGGATCAGGAAGAGGGCAGGAAAATCCAGACACTCCACAAATTTGCTTGGGGATGTTAGATCGGGCAATAATAATAATGACAGTGCTAGTACTAGTAATAATAATAGCT
Organism: Cabassous unicinctus; assembly: GCA_029593785.1. Lineage (NCBI taxonomy): Eukaryota > Metazoa > Chordata > Mammalia > Cingulata > Chlamyphoridae > Cabassous > Cabassous unicinctus. The sequence goes on from JAQZBX010036188.1 coordinate 11,564, forward strand.
TTACTAATGCTCTGTGCTGACACAGGTTTTATTTACTTATTTATTTTTACATGCATCAACTCATTTAATCCTCACAAAAACAACATGAGTTGGGTGCTTCCATTAACTCTGTTTTGTAGATGAGGCAAATAGGCACAGGGAGGGTAAATCACTCCTCCTAAGGCCAAGATTAAAACCCAGGGGCCAGAGCTCGCACCTGCAACTCCCAGGGATGCTGCCTAATCCCCTGAGGCCTGGCTTTCCAAGCCCCTGCCTAGCCTCTTGCCTACTCATTCATTCCCACTCAATCTGATCTTCCTGAAACACTTCTCAAGGATCTTTGACAGCATAAAAATGGAAAAAGAACAGAAAGAATTGAAAATAAAAGACTGATAATTGAATGCATTTATCAATTGCAATGAATGTGCCACACTAATGGAGGATGTTGTTTATGTGGGAGGGTGTGGGAGGTGTGGGGAGCGGGGCATATGGGAATCCCTATATTTTTTGTGTAACATTTGTGTAATCAAAGAATCTTTAAAAAAATAAAAACATATATTAAAAATAAAAGACTGATACTCGAGTGAGAAGGCAGGAAAGTAGCTACTTATTCAATTTTAACTTTTTTTTTAAAAATTGGATTTTATTTATTTTCTTTTTGGTGTGCAGTTCTATGAGTTCCATGTCCCCCCACCCCCACCCCCCGCTTGCTGACTGTGTCCATTCACTGGGTGATCTTCTGTGTCTGTTTCTTGCCTTCTCATCTTATTTTTCTCCTCCAGTCTCTTCACTGGGATTCGATCCTAGGGACCGGACCTCTGATGTGGGAGAGAGGCACCCTGTCACTTGTGCCACCTCAGTTCCTGGTTTCTGATGCATCTCACCTTGGCTCTCCTGTGTCTCTCTTTTTTTGTTGCGTTATCATCTTGCTGTACATCCACGTGGGCCTGTGGCTTGGCCATGCAGGCCCGGCTCACCTGCTCCCTTTTTTTTTTTTATTTTACCAGGAGGTCCCGGGGAATGAACCTGGGTCCTTCCATATGGTACACGGATGCCCAACCACTTGAGCCACATCCGCTTCCCCCTTATTCAATATTCATTCAACAGGTATTACTTTTAGCTCCTTCTGTGCTAGGAACTGTGCCAGGACTCAGGCTTTTTCGCCCTTCGCTTTCTAGCTGAGAAACGGAGACATTTATGAATGTGTCCACAGTACAAGGTGGTACATGAGGCAGGTCCCCCAATGGGCTATACTGAGTGTGAGTAGGTGCGTGAGAAGCTGCGGCATTTGTAATCAGAACAGTCAGAGAAGACCTGGGGAGGAGTTGCCCGAGCTGGGCTGTGAGCAACCTCGGGCAGTAGTGCAGGGGAAGAAGAGGCAGCAGTGGGTGAGAACATAGCTATTGTGCCGTGTGGGTGGTATAGGCTGGCTGGATGTGGGAGGAGTGGACAGAAAAGATGAGGGACCCTGGCAAAGCTCGGCATGTAGAGGAGCGTGAACCTGATTTCCCAATCTGCAGTATCAAAGAGTTTGGGGTTGGAGAATAAACAACCAAGATGGTATTGTCAGGAAGATGAATTTGGTGTGAGTGTGTAGCAAGGGTCTCGAGAGTAGGAATTCAGTTAGAAGTGGGTTGTGAGTGTAGAGATAAGAAAGGCCAGCACAACGGTCATGGCAGAGGAGATGGAGAGAGGGAAAGGTAAAAGGCCCCAAAGGGGAAAGTTAACAAGACCAGGGCACTAATTAGGTATTGGGGGGCCAGGGGGCTACAAAGGGAGGAAGCAAAGGAAGTTTTGGGTTTTAGTTGAATATGAGGGAAGAAAGGGAGAATCAGTTTGTTTTCAGAAATATGGAGTGTGAAGGACCGGCGCGGCTCTAAGCCGGGTGGTCTATCGGTGTGTGGTCGGGGCATCGGCTGGGAGCCAGGCAGAAGTGTCAGGAGTAGTCCCACAAAGGAGATGGCAGGGCACGTGCTTAGGAGTCATCCACAAAACGTGACGGCTGAAGCCTGGGAGGGGGAGCCAGAGAAGACTGCCAGAACGTGGTGCTCTTCTCCTTTAGGAGGCAGGGAGGAAGGAAGTGGGGGCAAGAGTGGCAGGGGGCTGGGGCAGCCCAGCCGGACAGACGTTGAGGGAAAGAGGTGGTTTCCAGGACGGGGTGGGTCTCAGTGTCAGAAGCTTCACAGAGGGAAGGATGACAAGAACTGAGACATGACCAGTATGTGGTGGCTGGGAGGACATCTGTGAGCTTTACTATCATTGATAAGATCCAGTTTACAAGGAAGGGCAAATAAGACAGAGACAGACACACACAGAGAGGATAGGAGTATGAGAGGTGAAAGCAGATTTGAGGAATGTTTTGTTTAGGATCAGAGAGCTCTGAGCATGTTTGTAGGTAGAAAGGAGCAACAAGTGAGGATCTAGAAATACAGAATAATGCTGACGGAAACATCTAGTCTAACCTCTCACTTAACACACATATATGTATCCTGTTAAAAACAATGTCCAGAAAATGGCAGCAGGGAGTGGACGCTAGAACACAGCAGACAAGGGGGTATATCTTGTCAGAATGAAGGGGCATCTCCTCTGGTTCAAGGGGAAGGGAAGGTAGGAAATCTTGGGGAACTGGGTGGTCTTCCTTTTAGTCAAGTAGGAGGTGAGGTCATTTGCAGAGAGTGGGAGGATGGGGATAGGATTGGGAGTTTGAGGAATGTGGAATGATGGCTATAGAGTGAGAGGATTTCCAGGCAGGAGTGAGGAAAAGATACAGTTCAGCTAGTTGATAATAGTTTATAATAGATCCAGGCAGCAGTTTGTAAATTCCACCAATGACACTCATAAGTCTTGGCAAAGAAGGTGGTCTTGGGGGATTAATATGCAAAGACAGAAGGAATGAAAACTGAGAGGGACATTAAGATGCAGAAAGATAGCACTTAAGTGGCTGGCCTGGATGAGGTCTGGGTAGGGCAGGGAGGAGATGATCACAGTGAAGGACACATTCTGAGGCTGTGGTAGATTAGAACAGATAATCTTATTATTAAAGCTAATCCATTCCTGTAGGTGTAAACTTATTATTGAAGTAGGGCCTTTTGATGAAATTACCTCAGTTAAGGTGTGGTCCAGGGTGGGTCTTAATCCTTTTACAGGAGTCTTTTATAAATAGGATGAATATGGGGTGGGGGGCAGAGAGAGAGAGAGAGCAAGCCACAGAGCAAGAAACTGAAAGCAAGGAGACCCAGAATAGATGGGAGAGACCAGCAGATGCCACCGTGTGCCTTGCCATGTGACAAAGAAGTCCAGTAGTTCTTGCAGCCAGTCTTCAGGAAGAAAGCATCGTCTTGATGATGCCTTGATTTGGACATTTTCATGGCTTCAAAACTGTAAGCTTGTAAGCTAATAAATTCCCACTGTTAAAAGCCACCCCATTTTATGGTATCTACATTTGGCAGCTTAGCAAACTAAAACAGATGCTAAGGGAGGGGTGAGGTGGGACTGCAGGGCAGTGTGGCACCAAGAGAACTGAAAAGGGCTAAGGGCCAAGAACTGAGTCTCAGGGACTTGCTCAGTTAACTGGGAGGGAGAAGACAGAAGAGAGAGCAAAGAAAACCCTTAGATAGTTGTAAAGGTAGGGGAAGTCTCGAGAGAATGTTGTATCTTCTCAGTTGAGAGAGAAAAGAATTTCAAATCAAATATTGAGAAATCAAGGAGAATGACTTGGAAGAGAAATTGAATTAGGAGGCCAGCACTTACTGTAAGTACAACAAAGTCTTGGATGTGATGTCAAAACATCTCAGGTGTCTTTGTTTGGGTAAGTTTGCCTTTGGCATACCTGAATGACCTACACAGTACTGGATACATAATGAGTGTTTGAGAAACACTTGTTAAATGTATTTAAAGTATTAGAGTTGGATCTTATTCAGTGCCTTCTTTGCAGGGTTATTTTACCTGTAAACAGAAGCCTAAGTGCTGTGATTTGATAGGTCCAGTCTGTCCTGAGATTGAAATTCCCAGGATTGCTCATTCTTTAAGCATGATGTTATGGGCAAAGGTAGTTAACCCTCATTAGTATTTTCAAATATTTGATGCCTTTGGCCTATTTATGAAACCTTCCCTGCTTTCTCTTGAATGAATTGCCCCATCCTTTGTGCTTCACATAGTACCGTTGTTCCCAGGCAGAATCACATTTATTCTGTTGTCTTATTATCTGTTTATGCTTCTTTTTACCCCCAGTATCTCACAAAGTGCTTGGTTAACTAGTGCAAGGTAAATGTTGATTGTATGGACGCAACCATAACTAGTTTATCTGATCAATCTATTTCTTACAGCAAGGAATAAAATGGAGACTAACTAGGGAGCTGGAAAGCTGTCTACTTAGTGGAGTGTGCAGCCTCTGCCAGATTTGGGAAAGACCTGGGACAGGCATTGGGAGCCAGGGGATGTGACATCATGACCAAAGGGAACTATTTTACAATTGTTATGGTGGATCCTTTTGCACTGGTGCCTGCCCAAAGGCATTCTAACCATGGCCAGAAACGAGAGATAAAAGAGGATCGGAGGCAATGCCCCTCCCAGATCCAATGTTAGGCAGATGTGCAGAGGGGCTCTGCTTTTTATAATGACTAGAGCAGATGCCCCACATGTGAGCATTGACTGAGTGAGCTCTGTGACCCTGGGCAGCTTCTGTTCCCTCTTGAAACCTGTGTTTCTTCCTCTTTAAAACCAGGGGACTAGGCTAAATGGCACCCAAGTTTTGAGTCTCAGTGGTGGGTAAGGAGAGGAAAAAGAATTAAGGGGTGGTGAGTGCAGCTACTCTCTCTCCCCCTGAGCTGCCTATTTGGGGGGAGAGTGCTCCTCAGGGTGCTGGGCATTCTCTTCCCCTTGCCTAGAGAGACTTCCAGTGAGCCTGCCCCAAAGCTCCTGAAGTTTCCATAGGCAGCCCTTTTCTACCTAAGACCCTCCCCATTAGCTTTTCAACAAGTTGACTTCTTAACCCTGACAGTGAGATGGGAAGGTCTCCTAGCAAGGGAGGTGCCTCCTAGCCTGACAACAAGATGTCTGAACCCCTGGCAGGGGACTACTTGGACTCAAAAAAGAATATTCCAGGGGAGTGGATGCAGCTGAAGTGGTTGAACACCTCCTTCCCACATGGGAGCCAATGTGGCTCAGTGATTGAGTGCCAGCTTCCCACATACCTAAAAAAAAAAAAAGGAATATTCCAGGCATGTATTTGCCTTCTGTGGAGATCTAAAGGGATCAGATTTCTCATTTAGAATGGATGATGTTAAACAGCTCCAAAGCATGTTTGCCTAACAGTCCATTTGGAGGGGTCTCAGGTCTCAGGCATGGCCAATAGTCTCTGGGACTCACACTTTCTTTTCTCCAATTTAGTTTGACTGGGAATAATGCAAGGGTCCCTGGGAAACCCCCCACAAACACATCAACTCCTCTTACATCTGTAGTTGTACTGTTGGTGATTATTTTCTTTGGGGCAAGCAATTTTCTCTCTTAAAATTAATTCACTCAAAAAAAATTTTTTTAAGGCTATACTATGTTCCAGGTTCTGGGGTAGATGTTGAAAAAGAATAGAGACAATAAAAAAAAGAAAAAAGAATTTCAAATGGTAATAAGTGCCAAGATGACAAAATGGAATGATGGGAGAGAGGGGTTAGGCTAGACTCCTTTAGAGAAAGTGGTCAAGGCAGGCCTACGTGAAGGGGAGGCGTTTGAGCTGAGGCGGGTCAGAAGGAAGAGTGTTCTAGGCAGCAGGGGCAGCAAAGATAGAGATTTGAGGGAGCTGAAGTTGGTGTATTTGAAGAAGAGTAAAAACATCCACGTGGCTAGAGCACAGAGATGGAGAGTCAGGGAGAGGTAGGCAGAGCCCACCAGCAGGGGCTTTGTAAGCCACGGTGAAGGGTTTTAATTTTTTTCTGAGTCCAAGGCCAAGTCATGGAGTGAGGGGGTGGGCAGGGTTAGTGGGTGGAACTGGGTCCTCCAAAAAGATATGTCAGAGTCCTACCCCCTGGAATCCACGGATGTGAACTACTTTGAAAATACGGTCTTTGCAGGTGGAATTAGGCTAAGGATCTTGAGACAAGATAGGCACTAAATCCAATGACTGGTGTCCTCAAAAGAGAAAGGAGAGGGAGATTTGGGCCATGTGAAGATGGAGGCAGACACTGGAGTGCTGCATCCACAAGCCAAGCAACACCAAGGATTGCCGACCACTGCCAGCAGCCGGAAGAGGCAAGGAAGCATTCCAAGGGTTGTCGGCAGCCATGGGAGAGGCGTGAGATAGAACCAAGCCTGTCAACACCTTGAATTTGGACTTATCTCCAGAAATGTGAGAAAATAAATTTCTGTTGCTTTAAGCTGCCAAGATTGTGGTAATTTGTTCCAACAACCTTAGGACACTAATACAGGAGGTGAGTAATTTTAGCAGAGTAGATGATTTAAAAAAAAAAACACGACAAAACAAAACTTTCCAGTGTACAGAGAATGGACTGTGGAGGCAGAACAAGCAGAAGCAGGATGCCAGATAAGAGGCTGATGTAGTAGGTCGGGAGAAAGCTGTTGATGACTTGAGTGAGTAAATGAACGAATGAATGCACTAAGATAAAGGGAAGGGGCAAACACTTGAGTGTGGCTGAGTTGATGAGGTAGTTGGGGAAGGGCTCTGGAGGGGAGGTTGCTTGGGGCATTTGGCTTTTCTTGTGCAACTTGTAAGTCTCCCCAGGGCTGATTCTGCTCCTAAGGTGCAGGTAGGTGGGCTCAAGATGGGCTATCTGGGAGCCGGTGGGGAAGAGAAAAGGGAAGGGAAGGTCAAAGTGTGCACCCAGACAAGAGGACAGGGACTGAGTTATCTTCCTCTTCTTCCTGTGCAACAGGGACCCAATAACAGAGTGAACGGGGGTGACCTAAAGCCTCCTTCTTGAAAGGCCCACCTCCAATGCCACCTTCCCCCACTCTCCACACACAATTCCTTTCTCCCTCCCTTGTGCTTCAGGCTCTCCTAGGAGATCCCCTGCCCAGGCCACATTCTCTGCCTACGGAGCTGCTGGTCACACAAGCTAGGCTGTGAGCTTTGTGTGGAAGGAGGACCCCCATTCATCTCGGAATCCCCAGCAGCTGCGAGCCCAGGACCCTGCACTTTGCTTCGGTAGACATTTGCTGGTCTGACTTGTGCCAACTCTGTGTCACCCTGTATACACACAGTCAGAGAGAAGCTGGAGAGAGCATGGGAGGCAACTTCCCTTTCTCATCCTTTTGTCCCCTCACCAATCAGCAACAGCCTCTCTGAATCCAGTGCAGCATGAGGTGGGAGCCTGACACCTTTATTACTGCACATTGAGCTGATTTGCAATTGGACTGTAAGGAACAGGGCATGTGACAAAGGCAGAAAAGGCCAGCTCCCCACGCCAGCCTGCATTGCCCTCCCTGTGTGAACAAGCGGGGCCACTCACCTCTGCTGAGTGGGGGACTGCTGGCCGGCTCAGAACCTCACTGTTGGGCTCTAGCTGGGCCTGGCCAGTCCCGGGGTTGCAGTCTGGCTGGAGAGCTCCTTCCCCCTCTGCTGGCTTTTCCTTCTCTTTCTCCTGCTTGCCCTCCATTTCTCCAGGGGGGTTTGTGAGGGTCTCGCTCCCTGCAGTGCTCTCCTCTGGCTTCTTTGTGACTTGGCTCTTTTGTCCAGGCTCATCCTCCTCATTTCCTGCCCTCTCTTGTTTCTGCTCTGTAGACTTCTCCATCTGCCTTTCCTCTCCAGCTGTTTTTTCTTCCGTGGGGCTCCCACACCCATTCTCTGCCTTGGGGCTGGAGGTTTGGGGTGGTTCCGTGGCCTCCCCCTGGGCTGGGCTGTGGTGGTCCTCGTCTGAACTCCCCACAGCCTTCTCACGTGGTTTGGCTTCTTCTGTGACCCTGTCCTTCTCATGCTTCTCTGTCCTGCTGGACGTCCTCCTCAGAGGAGGCTTTTCATCGGACCCCAGGTTTCTGCTCCCGTCCTCTTCCACCCCATCGCTGGATGGAGGGGATACTGGGGCTTTGCTCTTGGACACGCACACCTCATCGCCATTCTCTTCCTTGGCACCGTTCTCTTGAGATGATTCTGCCGCCCTGAAGTTGCTAAGGTCCTCAGAGTCCGACTGAGACTTTCGGAATCGCCTTGAAGGGGGGCGCCTTTTGAGTGAGCCTCGCGTCCGCACCTGGAAGAAAGTGTTAAGAAAAATTACTCAAAACCTGCTGGGGGAAAAAAAAAAGGTCAAGAGAAGGATTGCATGTTTCTTTTTTCTTTTTTAGGAGGTACCAGGGATTGAACCTGGGACCTCGTACATGGGAAGCATGTGCTCAACCACTGAACTACATTCACTCCCCAATAAGACATGTTTTTTTGTTTGTTTTAGGAGGTATTGGGGATCAAACCCAGGACCTCATACATGGGAAGGAGGCACTCAACCTCTTGAGCTACATCTGCTCCTCTGCAGGTTTTTTTGATGTCAGTCTAAAAAGCATTGTTTAACAAGCCCACCCAAGGATAATTTAATTCTTCGGAGAATGTATCATTGTTTGCTTTTTATTATAGGTCAGAGCCCTGTGAAAATGTGAAATTACATGTTAAGTTGCAGATTTCTGTCTCATGCAGATGCAATACTTTCTATCTAGTAAAAGAGATAACCTATGGTTTTTATGTCCTATTATAATGTTAACCCCTTTTGTGTCTAACTTAGCAACTTTATTCTAACTTTTGTGTTTTTTTTAATGGCCTGTAAAATAACCAGTTCTTCAAATGCTCTTTGCCCTGCTTTAACCATTTTACTGGTTTCCTCATAAATTGTCACATTGAATTAAAATCTATTTCTATTTTGAATAAGAGTCATGTTTTCAACTGTTTGAAAACCATACTCTGATAAAGTGAACCCAATAGAGAAGGGAGTTAGCGTCCTACCGAAGACCTGGGCCTGGCACAGGGACTCCACAGGGCCTGAGTTGGACCTGCTTCCTCTTCCCCCAACTGGACCCTTCCATCCCCCAAGAAGCTGGCTGATCCTGGGAAAGCTGAGCCCTTTGCTTCCCAGGTGGCAGCTCCACCACTGTCAGAAGCCACACCTGAGGAGCACCCAGCAGAGTTGCCGGAAAACAATCTCCACTCTGGGAAGGGTGGGAATCTCAGAGTCAGGCTTCATCTCGGCCCACTGGACTTTGTCAGAGATGTAATGGAAATGATCCAATTGGACCCCCAACTTTACCCAAGTGATGTGTCCTTTAAAAATGTATATGTAAATTAAACTTTTGTCAATCTTATTCTCCCACTGATTTACATTTTGCCATTTGTCAGGCCAACCCCGTAGGGTTAGGGTATCAAGGCCTCAGTCCCCATGGCCAGTAAGGTCCAGAAATAACCTTGCCTGCTCCCTGGCTGCCTGCCAGAAAGCTGAACCAACCCTCCCAGCCTCGACCTCCACCCCTGCTACTATGACCAGGTAGCAGCACTTCCACCTCCCTGCCCTTTCTCCCTGCCCAGAACCCTTCACTTGGTTCTGCCTTTAGGGGTCTCTCCATCACCCTGGACTGGGGGCTCTGTGCCCTGTCCCTGGCTGTGAGGCTCAAGCCTGCTCCATCTCCTCACCACCAGCTTTGTTTCCTTGGGTCCAACCTGCTTTTACTCATTTGACTTTTTCGCTCATTTGATTTTCTCTAGATTCATTTCCTTGATTGGCCTGGAAGATCCCACTTTCTCCATCTTTAATTCCAAAGCCACGCCCCTTTGCCATTCCCTGGCATCAGACCCCCTTGAACCTTGGGCACTGCTTAGCTCTGGCCCAGATTTGCTGAGGAGCTGCTTGGACTGGACTGGACTGTATCCCTGATTCCTACCCTCCTTGTAGTAGGACCAGGGATTTGATGGAAACACACAAAAGCAGCGGGGAAGCATCTACAGAAACAAGCCCTGCTATATATCTTTTTGCAAAGGGTTTCTATGTCAGAGACTTTTTTTTTTTTAGGAGGTACCAGGGATTGAACCCAGGACCTTGTACATGGGCAGCAGGTGCTCACCCACTTGAGCTACACCCACTCTCCAAGACCATTTTGAATGATCTTAAAGCAGAACAAGCTGCAGCAAGAATGATTTGAGCTGGTATTGGGACACTCAGGCCAGGACAGGATGAGATGGGGTCCTAGTGGCCCTGCCCACCCTTCTGCGTAAACCACTCATCAGGTCTTTAGCCTTTGGCTTTAGTTTTTTACGTTGCTATCTGTGCAGCTCCGAATTTCCATCCCTTTCTCCACAAAGGATAGAGCACTCCATCCCCCAATCCCCTGCCTTTTGGGTGAGTGGTGTACTTATTGGGAGAGGAGATGAGATAGGCAGGCTAGGTAGAGGGATGATCTTAGTTCAGGGAAACCAGTTCCAACCACAGCTCCATATGTTTCCTCCTTTTGCCAGGATAGCAACAGAGTAGGGAAAATTCAGGGTTGTCGAGTGCCCATGTTTCCAGACATGCCTCAACTCTTGGGGCCCAGACTTTACCTTATTGTAACAGGGCAGATGACTGCCTTCAGGCGGCTGGTCGAAGCTGACAGGCACCTCCTCTGGCTTGCCTGACTGAGACCACACACCAGGGCTGCTGGGGGTGGAGGGAGGGCTGTGAAATGGTGACACCGAGGCCTTAAGTCCAGGGCTCTTGGGTGAGGCCCCAGGCAGAAGGGCCGCAGGATCAAAGGCTAAATTGGCCTGTCAAGAGAAGACGAGAAATTTCAAATAGGGCTGAAATTTCAAAATGATAAGTGCCTGTTTTAGCTTCTTGGTTACCTGGCCTCAGAACTGGTTGAAACGAAGTAACATGAGGCCTTTTGTGTTAGTTCCCAATTACCCACTGTCTTTCCAGGACCTGCTCCCAGAAGCACTGCCTGCTCAATCCACCCCCTGCTGCCACCTGGCTTGCCACAGTCTGCATTCCAGACAACACCAACACGGACCCATCCAAAATGCCCCGGCAATAGCCCCAACCCGTAGACAAACTGGCCGAAAAGCAACCACAGGCACCTGCAGATACTAAGAGCTCACAGTAAGTCAGCACCCATTACCATCTTTCTCAGTCAGAGCCAATAATAGTACTGCTTACTGGACGTCTACTATTTGCTGGACAGATGCATTTTTTTTCCTCCACAAAAATCCTGCCTGTTCAGTTTTATTTTCATTGCACAAATTAGGAAAATGGCTAAGAAATCTACTCTGTGATTTAAGCCAGGTCTCGAGACTTGAGGTACCAGGTCCTCTCTTGGTAGATGGCTAGAGGGGTGGAGACACAGCAGGCTGCTAAGCTTTTCCAGGAGGGGGGCAGCAGAACAATTGTGTGCCTCCACAAGAGACATCATAGTACAGGTGAAACCAGATTAAAATAAACCCTGAGGGCAAGCAAAAGTAATCAAAGCTTGAGGGAGTTATGAGTTTGGTGGGAGAGGAGGCAGGTAGTCCCAGACCCACCCTATTGCCGTAGGGAAGGTGGTGGGTGCAGGAAGGTGTCTATGGGGAGGATTGTTCGCAATCCCTAATCTTCTTTAGGGCCATCTAGGGGCAGTCCTCTACTTCCTCCTTCTCCCCTCCACATTTCCAAGTCACGGTACAACTTCATCCTGCAGACCCTGTGGCAGTGCCAGACTGGGAGGGACGGCAGCAAGGCTCAGAGGGAAGCGGCAGGGATTGAGAGGCAGATGGTACAATGGAAAGTACATGGGCTCTCCACGCTGACAGACCTGACTCCAAATCTTGGATCTTTCACTTAATAGCTATGTGACCTTCAGTGAATCCAACAGCCTTCCTAGGTCTCAGATTTTTTATCCGTCGAAACGTCTTAGCCTGACACCCAAAGCCCTTTATGATCCTGCCATCATCCTATGCAAAGCCTATCCCTCCAGACTCCCCTCGGCACCATCCTCCCACCAGCAAAGGGCTCACTGTCTGGAGAACTCCTATCTGGAGTTCTTCTTTAGGACTTGCAGACTGTAAAGCATTACACGTGTTCAGGAAGGCATGAGGATTTCCATTGTTATTTTTAAAAAGAACTTGCAATAGAGTTGTGGCAATAAGATGAAGTCCTGGTAAAAATGTAAACATAAAATAACAACACTGTGATTCCAAGCCAGGTCCAAAAAGCAGCATATGATGTGCACCAAGGGAAGGGTCTGGACTTTAGAGGCTGTGGGAGGGAAGCGGGTGTGGCTCAGTGGATGGAGCCCCCGTTTGCCATGTGGGAGGCCCGGGTTCGCGTCCCGGGGCCTCCTTGTGAGGGCACGCCTGCCTGAGTGGTGCGGTGGGCTGATGCAGCAACCTCACGGCAGGAAGCGGGTGTGGCGCAATGGATAGCGCACCCGTTTACCATATGAGAGGCCCCAGGTGAGGGCAGGCCGGCTCGCGAGGCGCCGTGGGCTGATGCGGCAAGACCTCACAGCAAGGGGGAGATGGGCAGACACGGAGAAGACACGCAGCGAATGGACACAGCAGCACAAGCAGCAAGGGGGGGATAAATAAATAAAATAAATAAATCTTTAAAAAAAATAAATAAATAAAATAAAGGCTGTGGGAGTTGATGTACTGGAGTGGTTCAGGGGGGCTTCATGGAAGAGGGTGCTTTACCTGGGCATTAAGAAGGACCTGCCAACCCCAAATTCCAGGCTGGGCAATTCCTTCCCCAAGACTGCTTATAAATAAAATGGATCTGGGAAGCGGGTGTGGCTCAATGGATAGAGCACCCG
>JAQZBX010036189.1:0-24287 GCA_029593785.1 Cabassous unicinctus
AAAAAAAAAAAAAGCATATACAGGGGAGTGGATGTGGCTCAAGTGGTTGAGTACCTGCTCACATGGACGTCCCAGGTGCCTCCTAAAATAAAAAAAAAAATTAATCAACAAGCAAACAAAAGAAAAAACCAACTCGGGGGAGCCGATGTGGCTCGGTGGTTGAGCACCAGCTTCCCACATATGAGGTACTGGGCTCAATCCCTGGTCCTGGTACCTCAAAATAAATAAATAAATAAATAAAAATAAAAGCATATATAATTAATAGACATTAAAAGGAATAAGATAAAAATGAGACTTATTTTATTTATTAATGGTATAATAAAAGCCTTTTTTTCTTATTGAGAAGATTATTAAATTAGGATAGTTAATTTTTAAGTGTCTTTCTAATATTGGGTTTATATCAAGGCATAAATACATTTTGGCAGAGGAGCATCTTTAATGATAGTAGATGTAAATCCACTATTCCAAACACTCTTTTGATCATTTTAAATGTTTTTGACCATCTTCTCATTGAGTCTAATTAGACTGCCATTTTTTAACCTCATAATATGATTATCAGGGACCTGTTATTAGAAGAAGGCAAAGTGTTAGCCCTGACATTTTCTTGTTGTTTACTTTATTTGCCTAGTTAGTGTTACTCTTGTGCAGTTTCTATGCTGAATTCTTTTTAGGCCACTTGCCCATTTTATGAGGGCTGGTTTAATTGAAGCGAAGCAATATAGTCTGTGAGTCCGTCTAACCAGGCATATAAACTTTAACACATGGCAACATGCTGAAAGCAAATGAGCAAGCGGGGAAGCCCCTGTCATCCCTTGGCCTTGTGGGCTCCTCTGCTTTCCTAGGACACTGCACATACCTTTGTGGTCCACGACCATCTGGCCTTCATTCAGACCGAGGGAGAGCACCATTATCTGCCATCTTATAAATGTTAGCTAGGTTTAATTTATTTCATGTCTTTGTCAATTAAAAGCATACATGGAAGAAGTTCTCCTTTTTCACACCTCAATGAATCGTCTTGCATCTTAGAGACCAAGATAATGAAATACTAACTGAAGGTCTACTCAGCAACAACTCATTTCGCTTACGCAATATGCACTGTTGTAATACGTTTAAATGACATCTATATTGTGCCACCTTTTGTGTAAGAAGGAAGGGGGAATAAGAAAATCTCTATATATCACTCATTTAAGCAAAAAGAAACAGAGGAAGGACGAGACTGATTATCTACAGGACAAGGGGGAAATGGGATAGGAAGGATAGAGAGCATGGGGCCAGGAGAATGATACTTTTCTGAATGTGCTTTTTTGTACAGTCCTGCCTTTTGGAAGCATGTTTCATATACTTGAAACAACAAGAAAAAATATATAATCAGCACTGATGGGATAAGAAAAACTAAAACCCAATCAAAAAGTAAAAACAATCAAGTTGTATTTCAAATGAATAACGTAACCTCACAGGAGAACAGCTAACCCAAGTCACTTTTGAATGGTAGTTGGACTATATACCTTCAGGCTAATATATAATAATTTATTTAGATAGCTAGATTTTTAAAATGGATTCAGATATGGGGGCTGTATATGCATATGTATATATAAATAGAAAGAGATGATAGATATAGATATAGGCATGTGTATGTATATACATGGATCTATTTCCCAGCTCTGCATGCTGAGAGGGCTTAGAAGCAATATATCCCAATAATGCCCATATCTTGGTTTCTAAATACCTTTCTCCATTAAGCAGAACCTGAGCTCCTTGGAGAATTGGCTGATTCTAGGGCTGAGACAGGGAAAATACAAGATGAGCCTGGAATATCTTGATAGGCCAAAAAGTAAGGAAGGCTCAAAGAATGATAGGGACATGTCAGAAAGACAGGAGCTAGGTGAAAGGGGATCCTACTGGCCAAATCTGGGACCACTTGAGCATCAAAATAAGTAGCAATAGTAAAGATTATAATCTATTAATAAAGTAAAAATTTATGAGTCCACACTGATATTAGTTACACAATTCACAAAAAATTAGAGAGAGAAAGAGAGAGAGAGGATAAAAACCAATAAAAAATGTTAAGGAATCTGGGTGAAGCATATCTAGGAATTCTTTGTACTATTGTTGCAAATTTGCTGTAAATCTGATATTATGTCCAAATGTTTGAAAATTAATAACACACGGTAAAAGAAAAAGTAAAATGAGTTCTAGTACGGCCATAAAGTGAAAACTGGGTACTGGTCTAAAGGACAGGACTGGCAGAGTCTGAGGAAGGTCATTGTTTGCTTCTTTTCAGGTCACACCTTTGACTGCTTTGAAGTTTGCAGAGCTGTCTGCTAAAGCAGGCTTCCCTAAGGGGGTGATCAATATCATTCCAGGCTCAGGTAATCCATCAAATGACCCACGTGCCAGCCATCAAATGACCCATGTTCCTATACCCAATGAATGAGACAGTGATAGCTGAGTGTCTGTTTTCCCAATGGAGTCTTGTCCTGAATTATAACTATATTAAAACTAAATATAGTTTACTAAACAGTTACCTTAAAGATAAATACACTTACAATGTGCGAAAATCTTAAAATGGAAATGTTGTGGGGGGGGTGCGGTGGTGTCAGTGGGAGAGGATCATAACAACATTGTATAACTCCCCTAAAGTGGTCCATTTCGATTTTCATCCTATGGAATATGAAAAAAAAAAACAACAAAAGAAAACACCAATGCTTACCCATTATCTCTTGGACTGATGATTGCATGGAGGGTATCATTTTAGATTTTTATCAGTTTGTAATTAATATAGAAAATGTAAAACAAGATTTAAATGAGAGCTTAGAAATGCACTTCGATGAATTCAAACCCACCCTCATTGCAGGTAGAAACTGAATTGTTTTAATTCATGTTTTATTTCCTGCTTCTACAGGGAGCATAGCAGGACAACGTCTTTCTGAACATCCAGACATCCGCAAACTTGGTTTCACTGGTTCCACTCCTATTGGCAAACAGATCATGAAAAGGTAGCGGCTTTGAGTATATCGATTTGCTAAAGATCCTGTGAAACTGTGTGTTTTTGTATGTTTGTTTTTTATATAGGGTGGTTTTGGAGGGAAAAAATCATCCCAAGTTTAGAAAAGAAATCTACTTCTCATTCCTGGATATTTAAACATAATAAAATTCTCTCTAAAGTGTTAAAGACCACAGTCAATAAAACTAGAACCATAGCAAAATTCTACACCCTACTGGTAGCTTTAAGCAATCCAACACAATATTCCACAGGAAAGCTGTGGCCCAAATTTTTTGGAGCATAGGTAAGGAACTAAAAAGGCATATAAATAACAAATCTGGATTATTTATAAAATGGATTCCTAAAAAGCAATAATATTAATTTTAAAAATTACAAACAATCTAAATGTCTAAAATAAGGCAGTGGTTAAAATATGCCAATGTAATGGAATACTGTGCAGTCATTATGTTTATGGAGAGTTTTTAATGACATAGAAAAGTATTGCTAACTGGATATATGGAAAGAAAAAGAAGTTATACAACTGTATGTATAGGGTAATCCCAACTATGTTAAAAAGAAACAAAAGCTATGACAGGACATGGACCAGAAATAAGTGTGTCAAAATGATAAAGGCAATTATCATTGAACCATGGAATGGAATTTTGTGATTTTTTCCCCCTTCTTTCTGCACTTTTGCAGATATTTTCGAAATGTTTTAAACAAAATACTTTTGTTAGAAGGAGAAAATAAACAACACCCTTTTAAAAATTGATATTTGTTTCCCAATGCTCTAGTAGAGGTTGAATTCCTTTGCCCAGAAATTCTGTAACCAGAATTTCTATATCCATAGTATCCAAAATTTCCCATGAGAAACTCCAATCATTTGACCACAAAAAATCTTTAAACTTTTTATTATAGAAATTTTCTAAATATACACAAAACATATAGAATAGCTAATAACTCCCATGTGTTCATCACCCAGCTTCAATAATTATCACCATTCTACCAACTCCTGTTTTATTTTTTAATGTTTCCTAATATTTCTAAGGAGCAATTATATTTTTCACACCAAGAGGTAATTTATCATTTAAAAAGCAAGTGAGAGAAAGACAGACATTAAATGCTCATCTCTCATTCCTTTTTCTCCAGTTGTGCTCTGAGCAACTTGAAGAAAGTTTCCCTTGAACTTGGTGGCAAATCTCCACTTATAATATTCAATGACTGTGAACTTGACAAGGCTGTGCGAATGGTAAGAGTGGATCAAATCCAAGTTAAATAGATGCCTATTTCTAAAGCACATTTTACCTTCTTATTTATCAGAGGTATTAAAATGAGATTTGATTTCATCAAGTCATAAATAAAAATCCTCTTTATGGTTCTGGAATACTCAAGGCACTTAATTATTTAAATAATATCCTTATAAATTCTCATTGAAGTGTTTTTTAAAACAGGATAAAAATCATTGCAGTCATATCAAGAAGTTCAAAAGATGTTCTAGTGGGGCCCCCATCTCCTTTCTCCTCCTTTCTCCCCAAAAACCCACCCCATCAACCTGAACAGCTCTACTTTTATCTGTTTTACAAATTGGGCTTCCAGTAAGATTTTCTCCACACAACAAAGGGTCCCATATTTTTTAAAAATGACAACATTGATTTACTAGTTTTAATCAATATACTGTGCTTTTTGTAAGATATCATAGGGGAAGCTGGGTGCTGTTTTTGCAACTTCTTGTGAATCTTAGACTATTTAAAAGTATAAAAATTAAAAAACAAACAAACATTGACCTAGTCCTCATTTTTCATTTCTGAAATATAGGCATACCATGGGCCAATGCTGGGCACAGGGTGTGTCAAGCTCTTTCATAATTCTGGTGGAAGTTTATGGTCTTCCCAGTTCTGTGCAATTTAACCTTCTAGGCTATTGTTTTAGTTTCCCGGCTGCTAAAACAAATATCATGCAATAGGATGGCTTAAACAATGGGAATTTTTTGGCTCATGATTTTGAGGCTAGGAGAAGTTCAAAATCAAGGCATCATCATGGTGATGATTTTCCATAAAACTGTGGTATTCTGGGGCTGGCTGCTGGTGATTCTTGGTCCTTGGCTTTTCTGTCACATGACAATGCATATGGTGGCCTCTCCTGGCTTCTCTGGGCTCTGTTCACTTCCGGCTTCTTCCTGTGGCTTACTCTCTCTGTGTCAGAATTTCATTCTGCTTATAAATGACTCCAGTAATAGAATTAAGACCCATCCTCATTTAGTTGGGCCACGCCTTAACTGAAGTAAGCTCATCCAAGGGTCTTTATGTGTTCACACCCACAGGAATGGATTAAGGACAAGGTTTTTTCCAGGGTCATAGCTCCAAGCCATCACACCTCCGCACTGAACAGAATCTGTTCACCTTTGCCCATAACTGTCAGCTTAATGAACACCCACAACAGAACCTCACCACACAAGGGCCCCAGAGAGAATGGAGTGGTCTGCGAGTGATGAAGGGGCTGAGCACTCCTATAGCCAGGGCCTGTGGGGTGGCGCCTCGGGAGGCTGTAGCAACAATGGCTGGGGTACATCGACTGCCATCGGGGTCAGGACTCCCCTGGATGTCTGGGTTTCTGAGAGCCTTCTATAGGGGTGGCTGGGGAAAAGAGAAGAGAGAGAAGAGGGATTTTTACTATACCATAGCCCATTAAATTTTTAACCACCAAGCTGAATGCCAGTCTTCACTAGATATCTCATACTCTTGATTGTACAACATGAATCAAAAGGAGTGAATAAAGATTGCTAAAGGTGAAATAACGGTAAGCATGGAGAAAATCCCAGTGTAATGATTCTAGAAAACCATTCCTTCCCTTTCTCTAATGTTGACTGTTCATAGAATAGTGAGTCTGATAGCCATCATCAGACTGTTGAAATACAAGTTTTATACAAAGCTCTAGAGGATAGGAATAGATTACCTTAGAGAATCTTAGTTCCTACCATCTAGGGACCCAAAATCCAAGATAGTCAACTTACTTTTGAAAATGTTAAAGTAGCAAAATGTATATATAAGGAAAAAGTGTATTTTTTAAAAGAATCTCTTCTAATTCCCAGTCTGTCCATTCTGGAGGTAATTGGAAACTTGATTTGGAAAGAGAAGATGCACACACCATCACTCTTCTAAGTCTGTCATTTATGAGTGCCTACATTTCAAACATTTTTAAAGTGCTTCCTTGAAAAAAAGACTTTTCCTTTTTTTGGGGGGGTGCTTTCTAAACATGTGGTTTATACAAACTGATGAAGAGATTTTGAATACAAAATTTGGTACGCAAGTATAATTAAACTTATAGAATAATCTAGATTTCCTTGCAACACAAAATTTATCTTTTGTGGTGTGTCCTTATTGTTATACACATTTTTAAAAAGTGATATTGAGCCAAAAGGAGGGAAGGAGAAGTAAAATCCCTAAAAACATGCTAAGTCGAAACCGAGAATCTCCAAGCAGTTCTCACCACTATCTAAGCCAAGGGAGGGCATTTTTCTGTGACATCTCTGTGTTGTCTGCTGTCTTCCAGAAACCACCTAATTCACTGTGTGAACAACTTTATGACAATCTGGACCTTCTCAAATAATGTTAATATTTTCTCTTCTGCTGCTAAAGGGCATGGGAGCAGTATTTTTCAACAAAGGGGAGAACTGTATTGCAGCTGGGCGTCTGTTTGTGGAAGAATCTATCCATGATGAATTTGTGACAAGAGTGGTAAGGCATCTTAAAAGCTTTATGAGTTGTATAGAAATTATTTTTACCTGAAAAATACCTCTTGGATTATTAATGAATTGTTAGGTGTGATGACAGTATTTTGGTTATATATTTTAAAAAATAGTCCTTATCTTTTAGAGCTCCCTCCTGACATATTTGCAGATTAAATTATATGATATCTGGAATTTGCTTTAAAGTGACATAGGAGAGGAAGTGAGTGATGGAATTAACTGACCATGAGCTGGTCTCTGTTGATACTGGGTGGCGGGTACATGGCAGTTTCACTATATTATTTGTCTACTTTTGTATATGTTTATAATTCTTCATAATAAAAAGTTATAGGTCTATATAAAAAGCTTGATACAATATACTTCAGAGCTGTTATTACCTGTACCCTGCTCTGGATTTGTGGCATATTGTATCCTGTACATTGTTATAAATCCCTAAATTGATTATGAGAGGTACACTACTAGATCCACAGATCCCCAATTCATACTTAATACTGCAGCATATCATTTCCCCACTGAAATAAATAAACAAAAACCTTGTAAATTGATCCTGACACCACAACTATGGGACTAAAAGCCATGCATTATAATGAATTCTGAGGTTAAAATAAATTCTAAATCATATTATGTCATTATGATGGTAATATTAATCATTTATGTGCTTATATTTGCAAAACCAGCACCCAGCTTTTTTTAACAAATCAATTTTACTGATATATATTATTAAAGCATAAATCCATCCAAAGTGTACAATCAATGGTATTCAGATTATATCACATACTTGTGCATTCATCACTTCAATAATTTTTAGAGCATTTTCATTATTCCAATAATAATAAGAATAATAATAAACAACAACAAAAAAACTCATCCAGCTTTTTTTTTAACCAATTCCTACATTTTACCTCCTGCACCGCCCCTCCCCCCAAAAAAACCCCAACATACAAAGGTATTCTTCCTTCATAAGAGTGGAGACAAGGAAGCCACTTGGAGAAGCTGATAGTGGGCACTCAGGTGGGCGGGGACTACCTTCTGAACATCATAATGTAATTCAATTTTGTGCCTCAGCAAAATTACAATTTACAGTAGTACATATCATAGGCTTTCAAGGTGACCTAAAAATAGTTGAAATTTCAAATTGCTGAGACCAGAAATTTCAAGGATTTGCTGTATTAGTCCATCAACAAACACGTTTTGCTCACATGCTGTTCATATTCATTTGTTTGTTCAAAAGCTTTTTTTTTTTTTTTTTGAGCACTTACCAAGTACCAAACATTGTATTGATGATGAAAATACAAAGGACAGCAAAGCAGATATGGCCCCTGCCCACTTGGAGCTTCTAGTCCAGCACAGAGCTTTGTGCCAGGCCTTGGGGGATTATTGCCAAACATAAATTCAAATTCATGAACCCCTGGATTTCTACACTGCTGGGTCATGAAAACTCCTATTCTTTCTTCTTACTAGAATTGGACTTAACGTTTAGAAAACGCAGAAATAGATTCAGGTAACTGAGGAGCACAAGAAGAAATTACAAAGACATGTCAGTGATGAACATTGTGCAATAAACATTGTTTTTCATCTGAAGATTCTAGTGAGTCCTCTGGTTTACCTGTACCATGCGAATTTCACAAGGGCAGTCTGCCACATTTAGGGAGGAAAAAAAGATGGCAATGTGGCCATTTTAGACATCCTTTGGCCATGAAGAGTGTAAGTATGCAGCGTTAATGAAAATTCCAGAACATCAGTTTCCTATTTTAATGGATTAACATTCAGGATAATTTTAATGTAGCATATGCACCTTATGTTGTATTAGAGCACCATGATTAAGCACTTGGGCTTTCACTATTTACTGGATATGTGCTCTTGAGCAAGGTCTTAACCTCTCTAAGCCTCAGTTTCTTCATCTGTAAAATTGAAATAATAAATAATAAATAGATGATGACACATCTATTAACAGCTTAACAGAGCACCTACCACGTGGTAGAAATTCAGTCAAGGGTAGCTATCCTGATTATTAACAGAGAATTGTGTTTTGTGAACTGGGTGACATACAGGTGGAAGAAATTAAAAAGATGAAAATTGGTGATCCACTTGATAGATCTACTGATCATGGGCCCCAAAATCACAAGGCCCACCTGGAAAAGCTTCTGCAATACTGTGAAACTGGAGTGAAAGAGGGGGCCACCTTGGTGTATGGGGGAAGGCAAGTCCAAAGACCAGGTAAGATCTCCTCTAAATGATCACAGGGCATCTGCCTTAAGTTGGATTGGATGGACCAGTTTCCATTGCAGCACCATCTTGCCTCAAAAGTAAATAGTAAAAAAAAAAAGCAAATAGTACCCTTTATAGTATAATCTGAAGAATTAATTTTTTTTTTTGAGGTACGGGGGGCCGGGGAATGAACCTGGGTCCTTGTATGTGGGAAGCCAGCGCTCAACCATTGAGACACATCAGCTTCCCTGAGTTGGTTATTTTCGTTTGTTTTGCTTGTTTGTTTTTGTTTTCTTTAGGACGCACCAGGAACTGAACTCAGGACCTCCCATGTGGGAGGCGGGCACTCAACCACTTGAGCCACATCCGCTCTCAGAATTAATTTCTTGATCCTGCTTAGTTACTTGTAAATGTGGCACCTTGGACAACATAATATTTTTGAGCCTCAGTTTCCTTCTCTATAAAATGGGATGAAATGTGCACACCCTGTTTCACAAGGCTGCAAAAATCAAATAAAATGGTTGTGACAGTCCCTTAGCTATAGAGTAAATAAGTATAATGGATAACTGGAGATCGATTCTTGGCACTGCAAGATTTAATCTTAGCAAATATAGACTGGGAAGGATTTATTCCTGTTGTCTAAAGCAGGGCCTATTACTGAAATATTTGAATGGCTCAATTTCATGATACGTAAACAACTACGAAAACTCATTTTTCATCATTGTAAATACTTTGTGTACCAATCTCTTACTCAGAAATTGGTAATGAGAAGGAAAATATTCAGTATTTCTCCTGCATTTCCTGTAATTACTGAATTTCAGGGTATTCAAATAACTGATAAAAGAGATTCTTTACAGAAGAATTCCTTAATATAGCAAGTATGATAGACTATAAAAATCACCATTTTACACCCCTAATTAAATGAGTAATTGATTCAGGCAATAATCATCAATGGTTTCTAAAGTTATTAAATGAAAGGTTGATAGGGAACTCAGTGTTTGCAAGGTACCAAAGTATCACCCCTGAGATTGCCAGATGCTAGGGGCAAAAAACAGCTTTACAATGGAGGGACCAGGTTGTAACCACTTGAAACCTCAGGTCAATTTTAGTATTACTGAAAGAGGGAAAAACAGATATTATGTGTCTCCTGATGGGATGCAATGCCTAATAGTATCAGCTATGAAATATTCTTGCCAAAAATGTTTAACCTGAATCTAATCATGCCTTTAGGGCAAACTTTCCATTTACAAGAAATATAGGATAGAGAGATAAATTTAATATCACCCCAAGGAAGCAACGACAAATCTAAAATGTGAAATATTTTACAGCTTTGTAAAGAACAGTCAATGGCATGAAAAAATAAGAGGGAAAGAAAAGGCAGAAATATTCTGGATTAAAAGACATGTAAGAGATCTAACAACCAAATGCAATGTATAGGATTTATTTTAATCCTGAATCAAATAAGTCAACTGTAAAAAGATTTTTTTTTTAATAATCAGGGGACTCAAAATATAAGCTCTAAATGAAGAATTAGCATTAATTTTGTTAGGTGTCATAATGTATTGTGGTTATGTAAGAAAATATCCTTATTTTTTACAGATTTGTAATGAAATACTTGGCAGTGAAATTTATGGTCTCTGGAATTTGCTTTGAAATATCTCAGCAAGGAAAAAGAGAATCAAATATAGCAAAATATGAATAAGTATTTATTTTACTACTCACTAAACTATTTTCCCTACTTTTATATATGTTTGAAATTTTATACTAAAGACTTTGAAAAAATAGGAACCTAGGAATACTAAGGCAAAAGAGAGAGATGAAAATCTCCTTGTTTTTACTGACCCAAGGAAAACAGTATAATGGAACTAAACAAGAGAACTATTAGTTGAAATTTATCCTATCATTGATGTTCCTCACTTCTTTTTTTTTCAAATAGGCTTTTTTATGGAGCCAACTGTGTTCACAGATGTGGAAGACCATATGTACCTGGCCAAAGAGGAATCCTTTGGGCCTGTCATGGTCATCTCTAAATTCCAAAATGGGTATGTTCTTTGGGCGCAATTTAACTTAGGTTTTGATTAGATAAGTTCTTTTTCCTCTGCCATTGTACTACATAGAGGCATAAAATCAGTGAACTTGTAACTCTCTATCATAACAATAAGTGACTTATTTAAATAATTTGAAAATTATACTTTTACTAACCAATGTAGATCATAATATAGTTTTTCTTCTTAGCTTAACTTAATGGCTGACATTAAGGGATTTTAGCTGGTTAAATTTCAGTTTTTGTGCAATTGACATTTGAAATGTCTGTGGAAAAAGGCAAGTTACTGAGAAATAACAGAACGAGTTTTCACATTTACATTCCTAGGAAAGGCAGCATCTGTGAAATCTGATTTTTCCAAAGAAAGAGTGCTGCTATCATAGGGAATTACACCCCAAGCAGCCTGAAACTCAACTTTTAATAGAAATGGCCACAATGACCATATAATCAACCATAAATGATATTCTGGTCTGATATACTATATGAGACTTTTCCAAGTGTTTGGCATATCAGAGAGGGCTGTATGGTAACTGAGCTCATAAAACAATAATGAATAGGATGGAGTCTCATGGTATACTGCACAAAATTCTTCAGAATTCAAGTTTTAGGCTTACTTAACCAATGAGAAGGTTAAAAAAAAAAAAAAACAAGAATACAGAATTCAGAAGGGCTTCTCAGACTTTGATAGGCATATTGTAAGAGACTTTTGGGAACACTAAGCTGCCATGAACAGCCAAGTCTAAACACACTGAACAAAGGATTCCTTGCTCTCCTTTTCTCATTATAAATTCTCCCACAGGTTAGTCTTTCTGCTAACTATGCAGACATCAGAATCCAGGTTTGAGGAACATGAACGTGGATAAGTCACAGTCCCTGTCCTCAAAGAGCTTCCTGTCTAACAGGCGAGATAGACAAGGAAGCAGGCAGTCCACAGAGGGCCAAGAGCACGCCCTCTGCCTCTGCACCTTACTGCCTCTGTGACCTTGGGCCAGTTATTTAACCATTCTGTGCCCCGGTTTCTTTATTTGTAAACCTGGGATAATAATAGTACTCACCTCTTTGGGCTGTTCTGAGGATTAAATAAGTCAAGTATTTGCTGCTGTTCTCGTCATAATGCCCATTATTATTCTAGAAGTAGGCGACGTGTGCTGTGGCGCTGTGGCACCTCAACAGTCCTCAAGGAGAAATGGTGTAAAGCCATCTTTCTGCCTCTTGTTCTGCCTGTAAATACTTGAGTCACTACCGTATGCTTCAAGAAGTGGAGGGTTTTAGCAGAGTCTCAGGTTACTCCAAGTTAGGTTCCAAATTTCTTATCCAAACTGAAAACTGTATAGTCACGATTACCTTTGAAAAATCCACTGATGCCTGTGCTGCCGCTCAGGAAGGTCAACACAACTAATTCTTCCTCCAGTTTCAGGACATATCCTGTTTCTTCGCTGGGGCGCCAGATGAAATGCTTGGCTTGCACTTACTGGCCACGTTGTAAAATTTGTGTATTTTTATACTTTAGGGTCACACTCAGAAAGGCGAGATACACTGTGAAAGGCACACTGGAACTGCACCCCATGGAGAAAACATCAGGCTCGTGTCTCCACTTAGTTGGGTGCATACACATCTGAGTCAAAAGGAAGGGAAATCACGAGACCCATAAGTGGTTATTTACTCGTCCTATTTATTTACTGAGCAGATGCAATTGGATTCACTTCCAGATGATGAAGTGAACAGTGTATAAAGAACTATAAGACGTTATTCCTGCCCTTGAGGAGCTTCCAGTCTAGCTGGGAGGTGAACCACGAATGTACGAAGGCTTAAGCCAGTATTACACAGCTTGTTCCTCCAAAAGACTGAGTTTGGAGGACACACGTGTTCCCTGATTATAACTGACTTTCATTAAGTATTTATGGGTTCCAGGCACTATTAGCTCATTTTTAATCCTCACAACTATTCAGATGCTTTTATTACTATTTCCATTTTTCACAAGAGTAAAAGGGAGGTGAAGTCTTCTTTGCTTAAGGTCACTTGGGCAGTCTGCAGTGCCTTCTCCACTAACCACTACCCTCTACTGCCCTTACAGTGGGCCACATGGGGTCTGCTAAGGCTTCTGAGTGAGGCACTGAATGGACTTTAAACTGTGTACAAAATCTAAGGAGATGGAGGGAAATCAGGGGCGTGCTCGAGAATATAGACAGAAGTGGGACTGAAGGGAGAGGGGAGGAAGTGGGGGAGATCATGAATGACAACCATGGAAGAAGACTGGAAAGATGACTGGATCAGATTTTAAAAGGCCTTATATGATGTATGTGAAAAATTTGTAATATTTCATTGGGAGTTTCTTTTGGTGTCAGCCTGGCACGTTTCATTTATGAAAATGTAAGGAGGTTGGCATTAATGTTTTCTTGTTTCCAGAAATGAAATAATGGGGAGGACCAAAACTCAAACACAAAATGAAAGTGTTTTGCTCTACATTTGATGATGTTTTGTGTTCTCTTAAAAACATCTTGTAGGGACATCGATGGTGTGTTACAGCGAGCAAATAATACAGAGTATGGTTTGGCCTCAGGGGTGTTTACAAAAGACATCAATAAAGCCATGTATGTGAGTGAAAAACTGGAGGCGGGAACTGTTTTTATTAACACATACAACAAGACAGATGTGGCAGCCCCGTTTGGAGGAGTTAAACAGTCTGGCTTTGGAAAAGACTTAGGTACGGCTTTTCCCCCACTGCATGTTCCCTTTGTCGCCATGTCACAGAAAAGTCTGCTCTGTTTCATGTAATACTCATATATTAGCTTGAAGGGCATTTCCTTCATGGCAGTCAGCAATGCTAAAAGCTGGGTCTGGGCTTTACAAGGATACTAATTGAAAAGAATGTTAAACATTTTTATTGAGCATAACATACATACAGAAAAGTACATAAATTGTGTGGAAAAGCATTTCTTTTTAAAAGGAGAAGATAAACTTTGAAAGGAAAAAGAGAGGAAAACCTCTGACAATAAATGTTAGGTAAAATATGTTTTATTTTTTTAACTGCCATTCAGCATGCTCTTGATTTAGCTTTCTTGGAATCCAAGAAAGGAAACCAAAAAAGGAAAATGGGTAGAGGGCAATAACCAGCTAGCTCTAGGAATAAATGCTGTCTCTGAGCTACCTGGCAGTCTTTCAGAGTCAACATTGCAACTGGCAATGTTTGCTAGGAGTCTAGAAACTCTAATTTAGAGTTTGTAAAAAGCCCAAAATGTAGTTCACAGTTCACAGTGACACTAACACCTTCCAAGTAGTTGCTTACTTGGAACACTGAATACATGCCAGACCTTGGTCCAAGCACTTTACTTATATGAACACAAGAAAACCTCACAACAGCCCTGTGAGACAGGTACATTTATTATCCTTATTTTACAGATAAGGGAAACGGGGCACAAAGAGGTTTAGTAACTGCCCAAAGTCATACAGCCAGTCATTAACAGTGAGAATTCAAAGCCAGGCACTCTGGCTGTGGAACCCAGGCTCTTATTCCCCCCAGTCAGTCTGGCAAATTGTTTGTGATTTACTTGAAATTACAGTCTGCTAATATAAGTTTGGTTCATTTGGGGTATTTTTATTTAATTTTTTGTTTTTACATTTTCTCTTTTCTGATAACTTTTGGCAATGTATTTGCAGCAAAAAAAAAAAAAAGGAACTCTTTTAAATTCCATTGGGTTGAAGGTGAAGGCATTTTTCCTTGTCTTCATTCTGGCTTTCTGGATCCCTGGATCGAATACACAGTGGGAGTCTTTCTTAAGGCATCCTTGTGTAACGTGAGCCAACTGCGTTCTACTTGTCTTCTGATAGAGTAATCACCAGCTTCAGGTCTATGTTTTATTATAAAGCACTAGATTTTGCCTGATAGTTTCTTCCTCTCCAAATTTTAAAGACCCTTAGCTCAGCGGGTCTCAATTGGATTAGAATCGCCCGGGAGCTTTAAAAAAAATTACAGAGATGCCGATTTAATTGGTCTGAGGTATGACTTGGGAGCAGGAGTTTTAAAGTCTCCAGGTGATTCGAAAGTAGGGACAAGGTTGGGAGCCCTTGGTTTAGCTAGTTCAAGGTCCATAATCTATTCCTCAGTTTCACCTGAGGTTGTCATGCCCCATCCCAGACCTAACTGAGAGGTTCCTAGGTGATTGACATGAACTCTGAAGTTTGAGAAGCACGGGCCCAGGTCACATTCGTCTGCTCAGGGACCTGTTCTCCTACAACTGTGTCTGAAGGTCTGGTGACATCCCATCCACCCTAGAACGTGGTCCATCAACTGCTCTTCTCTTCCCTAGGTGAGGAAGCTCTAAACGAATACCTCAAGACCAAGACGGTGACGCTGGAGTATTAGAGCAATGTCATCATCAGGAAACCCTTGGCAGACAGCACTATTCCTGCACTCTCGACACATTTATGAAGCCTGGGTGTGCTGTAGAAGGAGCTAGCAGTCAGGAGCCAAAAAATACACACATGTACCATGAGGACAGTCAGGCTACATGTCTAAGCTTTGGCACATGTGCCTGAGTCTTTTCTACTACACCTTTTATACTTTAAAGTGATTTGTAGTTGCTGGCGTTCTACTCTGCTGTATATTATACACATTTCTAAAATGCCAAGCTGCTTTTGTTCCCACCAAGATTAACCTTGCCAGGATTGTCTATCTTGGAAACATTGATATGCAGTTACAATTCATAAGGTGCATTTATTAGAACAGTTATATAATGTGTAGAGATTTTAACCTCAGAGCATATTTATGGGGTTATTAAAAAGATTTTCTATCATTTTGCTCTTAAGGAACAATATCTCCTGTAAGGAATGTGAAGGTAGTTTATTTTTTCAATATTTGGAAATAAGATACATCTTTGTGCCTTTGCTATTCTAATTGCAAATAGACTGTAATGGGCGACCAACCCACAAACATTTCTTGAGTACCTATTAGGTACAAGGTACTATATTCTGAAGAGTATGCAATTTTAATGGTATGATCTCTGGTCCCAAATAGTTAAATTCTAGTAAATACTCCAGTAAATACTGAAATAGTGGAAGGAGATGGCCTTTGAAGGCTGATCTTGGTTCACAGCACACAATCTTATTATCTATGTGACTTTTTTGCAACTTCTTTGAGCCTCAGCTTCCTTTTGTGTAAAATGAGGATAGTAATAGGTTCCTCGGGAGTTACTATGAGGATCTGGTGCAATAATAGAAGTACAATGCTTTGCACTGCTTTGCTCTTGGCAAATACTCACTAGAAGTCTGTTAATAGAAGTTAATAGAAGTTAACTGCTTCCCCAATTACTGTTTAAAAAATATATTGAGACAAATTAGTTAATTTCCCCACAGCCATTTTGAGTAAGCATCTGTTCCTGGAAGAATTTTCTCACACCCGGGTCTTGCATAGTGCTTGATGCAGCAGCACTGGAAAGTGCCATGAAATGAAAACTGGCAGTAGTACAAGGAGAAGGGTTACTTTTCTTTCTGTGGCTCACCTGTCCCCCATAGGACATCCTGTTTTCCACTTTTCTGCCTAGCTGGTGGTTCTGCTGCTCACTGGCTGTGTGATCTTGGGAAGTTAGTCTCAGAGCCTAGGTTTGGCATCTATCAAATGAGGATAAAACCCCTACAGCATAAGGTGCTTTAAAGATTCAATAAGATATATCCATAACATAAAGTGTTGGAACACAGTCAGAAATGGCTCAAGAAATGGGAGCCATTACAACTGACGGACGTCTGACTCGCATAATTTCCCTTGGTCAGACAAATGTAGTTATGTGACTAAACGAAGGTGGTTCAGAATGCCTGACTCAGTGACGCCTCTGAAAGACGGTCAGAACAATTAGCTTCTATTAATCCTCCTTTTAAAGTAAAATTTCAGTAAACATTCTTATTTCTTTGGCTTTCAAGAAGCCCTTAGGGAGTACTTGTTACTTGGCAGACTCAGTGGTTTACCAGGAGGGGAATGTAGGGAATTAATAAACAATAAACAATAACAAAACAACAAAATCAGAGGCAGAAAACGTTCAGAGGAAAGAATACTAGGTATGATCCTGGCATGATTAAAAGAGCAGAACTTGCTGGTAGCATTTTATACTATACCATCAGAGCTTGGCACAGCTGAAATTCTAAGTTGGAATGAATATCCTCTAGGCCCAAACTGACAGTTTGTATTTGAATAAAATAACAAAGGTCTTATTAGAAAGGAACCACTTTTAAAGAAAGTGTTTTAACTGATCTCATGTGATTTAAAATATCACTTTGCTAAATATTTTGATGGTGGATGAACTGACAGACAAAAACATGCCTGTTTTCTGCCCTGATTTTACCCTCTAACATTAATCTCAGAAGCAGTGTGTTTTATCTTCTTTGGGCCACAAGCCTCCTTGAGAATCTGATGAAAGCTATGGACCTCTTCTGCTCCACACTTCTACCCCCAACATTCACATACACTCACACTGTATCTTCAAGGCATTCATCGACATCCTGAAGCCCATGCTTGGGTCCCAGGTTAAGAACTCCTTTATAGCAAGTTCTGTAAAGTTTTTATTGGCTTGAGTTTTTATTTCTGACTGCTGATCAGACTCAACGGCTCTGGAGAATTAAAAAAACTGCCAAGTGAATCTGAATGGGAACATAATGATCCAAAGCCTGCTAGGTGACTTAACACAGTGGGTAATGAAATGAGCACTGTCCTTCAGATCACTTGATTATTTTGCTAATCTGAAAGTACTAAAGCTGTGAGCCGATTATCAACTGGATTGGGGAGAAGTAGACGCTTTAAGCAGGCCTGCATTCCTTCCAGGCCCCTTCTGCTCAAACCCCAGTCCTTGCCTTTCCTCCCTGCCAGCAGTGTTGTCTTTCCCTAGACTCCCACTTGCCTCAAGCACAGCACTAACCACCTGGTACTGAAGCTGTTTGCCTTCCTAACTAGGTATGAGCACTCCTCTCCTACTCATTATTAATAAATAACAGGATCACTTATTGAAGGCATCTGGTGTGCCAGACGCTATGCTAAGCACTTTTATATGTTTTTTTTTTTCTTTCTCCCCTGCCCTGTCATTCTTTATTTCCCTTATCCTGCACTATCTTCACAACACTTATTTCCTGATGTATTAGGTATTTACCATCAGTATCTCCCCATTAGAATGTAAGCTCCATGAACAGGTGCTTATTTTGTTCCATGATGTACAGTGCCTAATATGGTGCCTGATACATGAGGGAGCTCAACACTTGTTTTCAAATGAAGGAGGTTAAGTATCCTGCTCCAAATCACACAGCTGGGAAGTGGTAGGACAGATATTCGCAACAAAGCTCGTGGTCATAACCAGGCTGACAGTTTTTATTCCTAGTGCCTCAGTCAAGGCCTAGGTCATAAGTAGCAGGCACTCACTGAATATTTATCAAACCAAAAAACTAAGTAGAATGGGCATGCGATACATTGGATAAGGGGGATTTCCACTGTTATTATTAAACAAAAATAATACCCAAGTGGATTTTTAATAATTAAATAATACTTATGTAAAAATACATATAAAAATAGGAAGACTCAACCCTAATCTCTTCATACAGAAATAACCATAGGTGATATCTGGGATTGTTCCAGGCACTTTCTATGAATACATACTTAGTGCTGTACATAGTTTTATCTGCTTTTTTTCAATTAACAATATATCATGAGCATCTTGCTCTGACAATAAGCATACCTCTGTATATTTTCAGTGGCTTTTATCCCATCAAATGGTTGTACCAGTTTACTCAACTTGCTCCCTATTATTGAACATCTAGATATGCTTTTTGCTATTTCAAATATGGCAATAAAAATATCTTATATACAAATTTGTGTACAAAGTCATTCTTACTTAATTAGGATAAATCCCTAGAAGTAGAATTTCTGGGTCAAAGGTTGTAACCCTCTAGACTCACACCAATAGTTTCCCAAATCTTTGCCATCATAGTGTATGATTTTTTTTTTTTTTGAGATACCAGGGGCTGGGGATTGAACCCGGGACCTCGTATGTGGGAAGCTGGTGCTCAACCACTGAGCCATATCGGCTCCTGGAGTTGGTTTTTTCGTTTTGCTTGTGGTTTCGCTTTTTTATTGTTGTTTAGGAGGCACCGGGAACTGAACCTGGGACCTCACATGTGGGAAACAGGCACACAACTGCTTGAGCCACATCCACCCCCTGATTTTTATAGCAAAATAGCGCCACCTTACATTTACTAAGCACTGTTGTAAGCACTTGGTATGTATTGACTGGTTAATTTCTCCAAAAACCCCATGACGGAGATACTATTATCCCCATTTTACAGATAGAAAAACTGAGATAGGTGGCTGGGCTGGGATTTGAATCCACACAGCTTCAGTGCCTGTGTCCGTGGCCCAGTGTCTAGGTCACAATGGCCAGGTGTAGCTACCTGCACTTATGTCTTAGCTCCACCACATACTTATGAGACCTTAGGACATTTGCTTAGCAGCTCCACGCTAGTAAAATGGATATAAGCAGAATACTTCATAAGGCCGTTTTGTTTTTTTTCTAACAATAAGAAAATCTGTTGTGCAATAAAACAAGTCCAGCAATAGCGCAGTCTCCTGGGTCGTCTGATGCGAGGACTCAGTGATGTTCTTTGCTCCTCTCTGATATCCTTGGTGTGCTGCCTTTACCCTCAGGCTGGCTCCATTCATGGCCACTAGTTGGCTGCAGGAGTTTCAGGAATCAAAGTCATGGTAAGATAGCCAATCCAGTCCTTTCTCTCCCCAAAAGAAACCATCTCTTCATGTTCCTTTTATGGAATGAAAAATTCCTTCCCAAAAGTCAACTAACAGACTATCCTTGTGCCTCATTGGGAAGGTTTGGTCACGTGCCCTATTCCTAAACCAATCACTGGCAACAATTTTCCACAAACGGATTGTCAACCACAAAGATTACATTAAATTAGGAAAAGTCTATCAATCAAATTTATCCTGTCTTTTTCTTCAGGATTGTGAATGACTGATTTTTAAGCTGAATTACTTTCACTGACATAAAGAGAAAAGAAATGAGTCAGTTTAAAGAACATTTATTGTATATTTCAACTGAGGGAAAGGCACTATGCTAGGCACTGTAGGAAATACAAATGAAAGTAAGACAACCTTTTCCTTGTCTTTTTTTTTTAAACCATAGCAGGCACAATAATACAAACTACTTTGCAAGGCAGTTTTTTAGAAGTACCATGTTTGATGAATAATTAAAATCTTATGGGTGTAGACAGAAGATTCATCCAAAATGAAAATTTTGCTTAAAGACCATTACACCTAATTTTCTGATCTGTAACTGTCATAAAGCCATAGAAAAATGCAACCCCACATGTCTGAAGAGAATATTTCCTCGATCGTAGTAGGAACAGGACCAGATGGCTGCCGTCAGCGTACACCTGGCTATCAGTCAGAGCAAGACCAGAGATGGGCCGCCCAAAGCACAACAGAGGTTTCCTCTGTAACAGCCTGGACAGCAAACTGCTTAAAAACAGAACAAATTTTAATTAAGGTGTTACATACATAAAGTGCACAGATGTTAAACTAAATGTACAGCTTGATGAATTTTTACATATGTATGGCTGGTGGCAACTCTTATATGTAAAACGCTGTCTGACACACAGAAAGTGCTCAATAAGTACTAGGTATTGTTTCATCTGCCAATTTGACAGGTGAAAAATATCATTTTGGTCTCATTTGCATTTCTTTGATAAATAGGGCAGAACTTTTTTTTTTTTACATGAATTACTTCTTCATGTTCAGTGGCCTTTTCGCTATTGATATATTAGTCCTTTTCTACTGATTTGTAAGTTCTCTCTATATATCGATACTCACTCTGTTCTATAATGCCAGCTTATCCCTTGCCTTTCCCAAGCTTGTCCCTTGCGCCTCTTCATTTTCCTTGCCACCCAGTGGTTTTAAATTTTTATGTGATCAAAATTTTCTCATCTTTTCCTTAGTGATTTCAGGCTTTGATATTATGCTTTTTAAAAAACCTTTCCAGATTCCATTATTAAATATTCACCCATATTTTATTATGGAACTCTTATAACTTTTTTTTTTGCATTTAAATCTTTAGTCCATATAGAATTTATTCTAGCACAGAGTATGAGGCTAGACTCTAACCTTGTTTCAAATAGTTAGCCCGTCCTTATACTGTATATTGAATAATTCATCTATTACATTTACTTGAAATGACATTTTAATCATATACAAAATTTTGTGTTTTTCTTTACTTTTCTGTGTCACAAGAATGTCCAGAAAACCTGAATTTAGTTGACTCCCTTAATTTACAGGAAGCCTAGCTGTATATACATAAGCTAGTCATGGCAGAAGATAAATATTAAAATCTTTACATACTAGTATCTATTTCTAGACTAGTCTCTTTCATTGATAACTCAGTCTATTTCTACATGGATATTCAGTAATTCCTGTTAAGTTACCTTTATATTCCCCTGCCTGGAGCAGTCTACCATGGTTAAAATGCCCTGTATACCCTCATACTTTTAGACATTATTTATTCACATTATTCAGTGCCTCTGTGTCAAACACCATGCACCAGACAAATGCAATTCTTCCCACAACGTAGCACAATATCCAGTGGACGGCAATCTTTAAATATTTATATCAATAATTCGCCACAGTTGTGTTGGGTGCTACAAATTATAGCATGATCCCCTTTTTGGCTGAGAAATTTTGTTTCCAGAGCTGTTCATCTTCATATATGTTGTGAGGCACAGCCCAGGAGAGCTGGTAGACAGTGATTCAGTTACAATTTCCAATGAGAAATGCCAAAATACTATCTTCATAGTATTTACAAAATGCCACAGGCTAATGTGAGTAGTAAGAAAGAACTGAGTTCAAAAAGAATCTTAAAACATTAGGCAACCAAGTTGAATCAGTTCAACAGACTGGTAGGCAGTCGTTTACATTCTCAGATCAATTTCCTGAGTAAAAACCAGGATGGCAGATGAGATCCCAAACAAGTTTAACAGGATCAAGAATGAGGCAGAAAGGTGACTTCAGCTTAGGACCATTTTGACCTTTGAAAGGAAAACTAGCCATTGCCTTTCTCTGTACCATGCCTCCTACTTTTCCCATGAGTGTCTATTTTCTGCATTTGATAGGTTTCAAACTGTGGGCAACTGCATGAAGCGATTTTAATAACAGACCAAAAAACGTTGCTTTATGAAAAATGAAAGAAAAAGAGAAAACAACAACAACAACAAAAACACTCCCAACTGGTAAATTCTACATGCATTCAGTGGCTGCAAGGTCACTGGCAATGACCAAATCACAAAGAACTGGTTTCCCAGGCTCAAATTGGAAAGGAATATTTTTTTAAATGTAAAGAGTATGCCTGAGGATAAATACAAGTAATTTTTTCTTTGCAAAATTTTTTTTTCCTTAAAAAAATCTTCTCCCTCATTGAACCCACTTTGATGTTGACTAAAAAATCTGACTTTATAATAACGTAAAAAAAAAAAAAAAGGTTGTTTTATCCAGGACAATTTGAAACAAAAACAAGAAGATGCCAAGTTCACGCATCACCATGCACAAAGTTAAGCTTTCTAAATGTTAGCATGAGATCAAAGATAACTCTGTCCCTGGAAGATTCCCAAATGCTTTGTATTCCAACTCCTTAAAAGCCAGCTTTTGTTTCTCTGAGAAACAAAATGTATCCCATATGACATAAAAGCACCAGAGACCTGAAATGCAAAAAACCAGTGAACCATATTCTTTTTCACAGAATTAGCAAGCATATATCACCTGTTTCTTTTCAGATCGTTTATTTCACTATTTCTCTTTTTTTACTTGCAGGACTGTCCAAAACTTCTATCTTGCCTTTTCCACCTTCTGAATTAGGAAGCTTAATGTTATCTATGTTGACTTCACAAGGAATGCTGTCATCTTCATCCTCAGATTCTGAACTGTCCTCTGAACTGTCCTGTAAACTCTCCTCTGAACTGTCCTCTTCTTTCGAGTCAGACTGATTCATCTCAAATAAGGCCACATCCTGCAAATAGCACCATGCAAGGAATTTATTTCAGGTAATTCCCTAGTTAAGTTATAATTAAAGAACACTGGGAACAACCCACATTCAGCACAAATACTAAAGCACAAAGAGTAAGAAATGTCTTCAATACAATATGGCATTTTTGTTCCTTTAGTTGCCGGGGTCCACCAAAATGATTCACATTTACTACAAGCCTAAAAAAAGTCTCTTACAACCTAATTCTATATACTCTGAACACATTCAACCTCATTCAACAAATAGTATAACATGAGTCAAGCACCATACCAGATGCTACAGATGCTAGACACTCAACAACAAGAAACCCTTGCCTTTACTGAACTTATATTTTTGGGGAGGGATTGGCAAACTTACAGCCTGCAGGCAAAATCCAAGCTGCTGCCTCTTTTGTTCAGCTTATGAGCTAAGAACAGCTTTTACATTTTTTTAATGGTTGAAAAAATTTTTTTGTAAAATGTGAAAATTATTCAAATACAGTGTCCAAACATAAAGTTTAAGCCTTGCTTATTCAGTCTACTGCTGCATTCACACTACGACAGCAGAGTTGAGCAGTTGCGACAGACACTGCACAGCCCACAGAGCC
Source organism: Cabassous unicinctus (assembly GCA_029593785.1). NCBI lineage: Eukaryota > Metazoa > Chordata > Mammalia > Cingulata > Chlamyphoridae > Cabassous > Cabassous unicinctus. Next base: position 23,617 of record JAQZBX010036189.1, read on the forward strand.
ATTTTCGGTGGCCCCTTACAGAAAATGTTTGTTGACCTCTGCTCCAGTAGGTAAAGACAGACAGCAAACAAATACATATTAAAACATACTGTCATTTCCCTTGAACATAGGTTTTAATATCACTAAAGTAAATTCATAGTACTTGAATCACTGGGTTATATGGTAAGCACATTTTTACTTTTCAAGAAAACTCCATTTTTTAAAAATAGATCTATAATATCTGGAAGTACATTGCCATTGATGTGTATGATAGTACCATTTGTTCTGTATCTTCTCCATAACTTGATATTGTTCATTTGATTTTTTAAAATTTCACAATTTTAACATGTTTTTAGTGTTGTCTCATTGTACTTTTACAATGTGGTTGAGCATCCTTTCATATCCTTATTTTCTCTAACCTTATTTGTGTATGCAGACATCTTGCCTTTTTAAAAATGAGGTTCTGGTTTTCTTATTTGTGAATTTTTTAATGCTTTATTTTATGCACATAAATTTTATTGAAACTAAAAAAAACAAAAACAAAAACAAAAAACATACTGTCAGGTAGTGAAAATAAAGAAAACTAAGCAGAATATTAAGGTCATTAGGGAAGGCCTCTTGATGAGGGGACAAATGAACAGAAATCGAGAGCGCCAAATGTAGAAAACTAGGGAGGAGCCTTCTACATAGGG
>JAQZBX010036190.1:0-24287 GCA_029593785.1 Cabassous unicinctus
ACCTCCCCCCAGCAGCTTTCCAGTTGTTTGGGTGGCCCGTCTTCTTACTCTCTTCAAAAGCAACAGGAAACCTAGACCCCTGCTTTCACATTTAGTCCCAGAAATTGTATTCAATAAAAAGTAATAGAAAAAATTCTTTGCAAAGCAGGACTGTGAGTCTTGTTTTTTTGAATAAGGAAAATGGAAATTAATTATTTCTACTTGACATGTTGTTATAAGGAGAAACATTACATTTGTAAACCCCTGGAATGAGTGAGTCACTTGAAATTTTATAGTTCTTATCATTCTTACTATGACAACACAATTGGCATTGGATTTTCACAGTTAAAATTTTAGTTTCAGTCACGCAGATGGAATGCATATACAGACACCAAAACAATCTTTAAATATTTCATCCCACTTAGATGTATAAATCATGATCATAAGAACTGCTTAATGAAAACAGAATGACAATAACCCTCCATTTGCAATGAGAAAACACTTAAAGCTACAAAGAGCTAGGGAATGTGGGGACAGGATTTCTTTTGCCCTTTCATGTGAATTTTGAACCTCAGTCAACAACTCTGACAAGCAATTGTAAAATATTATATGCTATAACATGTTTCTATTTCCTTGAAGACAAAAATCATTTTGAGATAAGTTTGAATATTTATAGACACCACAAAGGTGGGTGATCATACCATAGAATAAATAGAAATGGTCCTCATATATCTACAGTGACTGGTTCCTGTAGAAAGAAGTGGATTTTTTAAGGAATCAGTCTGGTGACAGAGTGAAAAGTTCTGAAACAAAGACTGCGCTTTCGGAGCTGAGCCGCTGGCATGGGCACGCGGGCTGGTGTGAAGAGGAAGTGAGAGCAGATGCCACCTGCCACACTTGAATGAACAGCTCCCAAGACACAAGACTCTGCTTGTCAACAAAATAACCACCGCACTGTGAGAGCCCAAGTTATGTATTATTTTCCCTTGGAGAGAAATTGGTATCTGACATATAAAGACGTCATTCAGAGAATTCAACATATTTTCACTGTGTCGACAATTGGCAGGTGCCGTGATTCCACAGTGACTGATAGAGGAGCCAAGGTCTCTTGTCAAGGAGCCATCATTCCTTGAGGAAAAAGGAAGGTGCTGCAATGCCCAGGAGTCAAACCAATAAATAAGATGGCTTAAAACAGTGGGGTGTGCTATGAATAAACATTAAAGGGATCAGGAGACCCAGGGTTACGGGAAGGCTTTGACCAAGGTGGTCGGAAAGTACTTCTGAGGATGCGGACGCTGGGAGAAAAGAGAGGGACAGAGCAGAAGCCCTGTGACGGCCCAGGAAACCAGGTGGGGCACAGCCACAAGGTCTTTGTGGCAACAACGAGCTTGAAGAGAGGAAGGAAAACACAAATTCAGAGAGGGAGGTGGACCCTGACATTTCTACCTGCAAAATTCTCCATCTGTGTACGTCAAAGAGCTGACCCCTGAGATAATTGTTCGGCAAAAGCAGCTGTGTCTTCCAGTAAGTTTCAAAGAAATGCTTTTTAAGAAAACACATTTAAACACATTGGATTAAAATTCAGTTCTTAAGCATGGATGACATTCCCTTTTCTGTTCTTTCCACGCTACCCAGGAGCTCATTTTTCCTATGTTGAAATGCTAAGTTCTCTCTAACCTCAAACAGCCTCAGCCACTCCTACCTTAGCCCCACGGCATTCCAAGACTCACAGGCTAATGACAATACATCCCAGAGGGTCTGGAGAAGAGCTGCCACATACATTCAACTTATTTTACTTTTCTATCCAGTCTATTCTAGGGTTGGCCCAATTACACATCTGTTTTACTGCTCCTTGCTGATGGACACAAAGAGCTGATGGAGATGTCAAGTGTGGCCCATTGTATGCTCTTGGTACCTCTCTGCCAAGACCTAAATTTCAAGCGGCCCATGATTCATCTGCTATTTCCTGCATATCTATTTTAGGCTTGCCAAGTGAAAACCGGCTCTGAAATATGTTGTTCAAACAGTGGTTTTTCAAAAGACATATGCCATATAGTTCCCATGCCACATAGGATGTTCTGGACACTTTTCCTGTCAACGTCCCATCCACCGCAGTCAACAGAATCACTGGTGCATCATTTGGCAACAGGGTATTACACTGTCCAGAAGCAAGCAATATTGTGTGCCAGGGACCAAAACTCAGTGGTGGTTTGAGAATACTGAGAGAGAGAGGAAAACTTTCCCCAGCATGTGACTGTCTGATTGATGCTTCGTGGTTGAGATCAAAAGACTCCTTTGTGTCATTGGCTTCAACAGCACATTGTCAGACACTGAAAAATATCAGGCTTTCAGACCAGGCTGCAGAATTTCAAGAGACCGGTGTCTTAGTTTGAAGTTTCAGTTTCAAGCACAGTGCATGATTTGTAGAAATTGCAATTCAACAAGTTAGTTTCAAGGAATGAAAGCTTTAAGAAATGCTATGAAGTTCATTTATAATTCTGTCTTGAGGTAAAGTGGTTTTAAAGGGAAAATGCTACTTTGGGCCCCAAATGGGGCTTTTCTAGTCTTTAGCTTATATGGCTCGTGTGTGTGTATGTTTGTGTTTGTGTGTGTATCTGTAAGAAGGTTGTCTTCAGAGGGGTAGGAAAAGGTTGTAGCATTTACTAGATGAAGCATGTAGAAGACTCTAAATAAGTAATATATTACAGCTAATACTATTAATCCTACAGAATGGAATGAACTCAAGTGGACAAAAATGATTGAACAGGCTCCTACTGATTCTATACAAAGGAACTGATATTTCAAAATTATGGAAGCCAAATAAAATAATCTGGAGTAATCAGAATTTGCTATACTTTATTGCTATTTCACTTGTTTCTAGTCCATCTAGATGTTTTTGATTGTGTTTTTTAAGGTTCTGCAGCAACTTTGTCCAACAAAGGTCAGCCACCTCATGGGCAAGAAGAGAGAGCACCAACCTGAATCAATATATAAACAGATACAATTTAGGATGTTTGATAGGCTTAACATTCTTCTGCCTAGGACAGTCCACATTTATGTCTCTTGTGGAATTAGCAGGATCCAGGCAAAGATCCAGTAATATTGGGATCTGTGTATATCCACATGCGTGCAAGCAGGCAAGCCTTGGGCATGCAGCATTTCTAGTGGGATCACAGCAAATGATGTTTTGATGGTTCATTCTAATGGCAATATTATTGAAGTGGGAAACATCGTATCTAAGGTTTTGCAAATTTATGATTATATTCTTTAGCGTAGATATCTAGAAATAGAAATGCTGAGTCAACGATTTAGACATTTTTAAATCTTGGTATATATTTTCTTCAGAAAAAGTTACACCAATTTTACATTTTATAAAAGTAAAACTTGAGTGTTCCTCTCTCCACACTTTAGACAGCATTGATAATTACCTTATTAATTCATCTTTACTTATTTGATGGATTAGATATTTTTCATTCAGTTTAAATTGTGTGCTTTTATTAATGATTATATTGATTTTTATTTAATGGCATTATCGTTTTTCTTTCGTAAATTGTTAGTTTGCATCCATTTTTCCTGAGATGTTGGTAAAAATATGTTTACAAGAGCTTCTTAAGAATGAATCATTTCTTTACCATTTTTAATATTTTTCTTAATTTGTCATCTTCTTATTATGTTACTAAACTATAGTTGTTCTAATACTTTGTAGCCACATACATTATACTTTTTCTCATATTTATTTTTAAATGAACAATATGATACATTTAGGTTTCATACATTGACATGTAGAAGTGATAATGAGCTTTCTACTCTCAAGTAAAATGGGGACTGTTATGTAGAAATCCATGGACGAGCAGATTACAGCGTAAGAGTAAATCATATAAATGTGGTGGATAGGAGACTAGCTGCCTTACTGAGGGCAAATGTCTTGAGAAGAAAGAGGGAAGAGGACGAAGCGTAAACCCACAACGGGACAAGCCAGTGGGAGGAGCCACTTTGAAGGAACAGAAAGGAGCATTCAGATTTAGGAAAAGAGACAAGGAAGGCAGAGTGTCAGAATACTGTGTTCAAGAAAGAGGGAGCCATTAGCAGTGCCAGATAATGCAGAGCTGCCCAGGAAAACAAAGGCGGAGAGCACGGCGCCTGAATCAGTCTGTAAAACCTTCAGCTGCCACTCAAATTACCCAGCCCTTCCTTGATGAGCCGTACTTAATAACTCAAGCTATCAAAGGCAATTCAACAGAAATATGGGGAGAATCCTGTTTAATTCAGGGAAGAAACTGACATTGATCATTCCATTGCCTACGATGCAGAATTTGCTGAAATAAAATATCCTACCATTGGGAAGATTGTGGAAATATGAACGCTGCCTATGAAAGTTCAAAATGTGACATTTATTCAAGAAGTTGTCATAACATTTTCTAGATATCTACTTTAAAAAACACAATTTCAAGAAGCATTCTCCCAGAATAAGGACATCACCTACAACAGCATCAAGTGTAAAGCACAATTTCTATTTGGGGAAACAGTGTGGACATCAAACCCAGGCTGTCAAGAGTCCCCCTGAGCCTTCCTTGCCAGTCTTGCTGACGTGTGCACGTACCTAAGCCCCTTCCACCATGCCAACCTCCTCCTGCAAATACACACAGAAACCTCCCAAGCCATAAACCATTGTCAAACTTCTGAAAAATAATTGGCTGCCATTGCAATTCCTTACTTCCTCAACCCCTTCACTCTCCTTTAAAACCTGGCTTAGGCCTTTGACCTTCTATCTGAACTTTTCTTTATGGTTTTCTTTGTCTATTCACCGATTTCAATGAAGTTTGAGTTTTCCTTAGGTAACAGTATTCTCTGCAGCACTTGACCTACAAACTATTTCTTGCCCTGACTGCTAGAATATGGTAGTGTCTCTCTTCTTTACTGGGTCACACCCAATTTCCATCTCCTGCTATTGCAAACATTTTCCAAGGTTCTGCATCTTGACTCCTGTCTCCCTCTCCCTGTCCCTTTCCCGCCCTCTCTGGCCCTCTCTGGCCCTCTCTTTCTCTTTTACTTCTATCTCCACACGCATCCAGCCCCTCCCTTGGCAAGCTTATATACTCCAGAGATTTAACTCTGTGATGCTGATGGTGTGTCTCAACAAATAACCTCAGGAAGAGATGGCCCCAGTTTTCTTCAGGATTTGCCTCAGTGGGCTTCTGCTCCTTGATGGAATGCTAAATGCAATGACTAGCCTGCTGCATTAACATTCGTTTTACTTGTATTTATCCATTTCCCAGAAATAGGCACAACCCAAGCAAGAAATCTTCTGGGGGCTTCCTGAGACTTTTGAGAGCTGTACCAAGCTAAGTGGCTAGCAATGCCCCTTCCTCCCAGTGGGGACAAAACGGTGAGCAGGACGTTGCTTTTGGAGCAAAGAGGAAAAAGAGTTAAACCGTTTTGAAGGGGAATGTTCATCAAGCTGCAGTAGCTGAATGAGCTACAATTCTCTATTTGATGGTGATGCTTATCCAGACAGCCATGAATACTCATTCCAGCAGAGCATTTTCTCTGCCAGAAAGTACTGGAGCAAACTGACAAATCCTCGCTTGCCAATTCTCCTAATTCAGGGCTGCTGACAAGTCACCTAGAAGATTCATATTCTAATTCTCCCTCATGCCAGATCTCTTCCCATTGCCACCTACACAGCTTTACATTTGGAATTGAGAGGTTCTTCTTTAACAAGAGACCCCTGACCTTGTAGAAAAACGACCTCGTTCTATTACCAGGATACTGAATGATCGCTTCTAAGATGGATTATTTGGGGGGAAGATTCATGCACCCACCTCACATCACCCATCTTGTGTTGATTTTCATCGTCTGGAGGTACATATACTCACTTTATCCCAGGTGCTTCAGGTACATAAACTGACAGGCATTTTGATAAAGGCCCTATTTATGTAACACTCGAATTCTCTTTTCTTAACAACTTGCGGCACATTTCCACCACATCATCATAAATGACAACTAAGACGGATTCAAGGCAAGCTTGCCATCCCTCTGTCTCCTTCACCTTTTCCTCCTAGATATTAACCCAGCTTTTCCCCTGAGGTTCATCTCTTGGATATTGTCATCAACACCTCACCATATTTTGAAACATCAACATTGTCTTTGATTGCTCACTTAACTGGATATCCAATCTCCTGTTTGTGTCTATGTTTGACATAGTTCCTATCCCATGACATCCATCATAGTTTAAGTCCTTATAACGTCCACAGAATCAGGTATGATCTTTTTTCCTTAGCTCCAACTTTTAATTTCTGTCTAGTCAATCTACCCAATACCAGAGAGTCAGCCAATCTTCTTTATTACACTTCTATTCATATTGCATTTCTGCTCTAAAACCATCCTTGGCCCCACGTTGACTTACTAAACCCCAAAGTAATAGAGAGAATAATTAAAACAGGCTCAATCCTAATTCTACCACCTTTAGATTTATTACTAGCCTGAATTCCCTTATTTGTAAAAGGGTGTAACATTCTTACTTATCTCGTGGTTTGTTGTGAGGATTACACTGGGGAAAAAAAAAAAGTTGTTTACTGTTTACCATAGTGCATGGCACTATTAAGCTCTATTTCACAGAAATTCCTTAGCAGGATATTGAAGTCCTCTGGTGATTTGTCCCCACGCTAATTTTTAATTTGAGCACCATCAACTAATATTTTAACCAATCCGACCTATAATAGGCTCTGAAAAGTCACTTCACTTTCCTGCTTCCAGTCCTCAACTCTTGCTGCTCTGTGCTCCTAAGGTAAACTCTGGGTGTCTACTTATCAAATTAACTCATGCTTCCAAATCCAGACTCATCATCATCATCTTCCAGAACACAGCGTCCCTCTTTATCACCTCGGCCAGAATGAAATAACAACACTGATAATGACCGTGGTCGTAACTGCGCTGCTCCCACCCGCCACAGGCTGCGTCAAAAGCTTACTTACATGGCCCCATTGCTGCCGTCGTCTGGATTGTCATAGCATTATGACGATTCTAATGCGTCTTATGTACAACGGCCAGAATCACATTTCTAAAGCACTGCTCTAACCATTTCATCTCCCTCCTCAAACTATTTCCCTGGCTCCAAATTACACCAAAAAGGATAAGGTAGAATTCCTCAACCTGTCGTTCAACCCACCACCTTTTGCAACCCCAGTCTTCCCTCATTCCTTAGACACACACGAAAGCACTTCTTTCCCATTTAGCAGTGCACTAGCCCTGTGCAGGCTCCTTGCTTTCGTCTCCATTGTGCTGCTTTCCCTGGATGCCCTTCTCACTCCTTCAGCCTGTCTGTCTGTCTTTAGGGATCATTTCATGCCCTGCTGCCCTCCTGAACCGTCTTTATTAGCTCCACTCCAAAATGATCGCATCCACTCAACATGCAAAGCAGTTATTTGTTTCTGTCATTTGGAACTTAAAAATACAAGGAGCTTTTAGTGTGGTTTGTGTGTGTGTGTGGTTTCTTTTTGTTTTGTTTTGTTTTTGTTTTTGTATTTGTTTCATGCTTCTAGATATAACTCAAAAGCTAATCAAAGACAAGGGGTATGTTTTATGCTCCCTTGTGTAATGCCGGCATTATTTTGGGGATGATAAAACGACACATCTCCATTTCCTCCTGAGGTTGCCTTTCCTTGCAGGCGTCTCTCTCCTTGGCTAAGTCATGGAAAGAGAATGCAGCTCTGGCGAGAAGACAGTCACACAACAGTGCTGGGCCTCAGGGGGCTTTGAGCCCCACACCAGATAATAATCCCGAATCCACGCTTTGTTGAAATAATCTTCAGGACTGTCTAAAGTTCTTCAGTTCCCATCTAATGTACCAACAGGCCCTTAATCTTTATGAGGAAAATCCTCGGAAAGACAGGAGGAGGCAGAAAGCTGCCCCCTTGGGTCCTGGGTGATTGGAAAAGGAGAGACTGAAAAGAGAAGGCAGAGAGAGGGATGCAGAGACCAGTTACTGTGGCTTCCTAACGCGCCATCCCCAAATTCAGTGTCTTCAAAGAACTCGGATTTGCAGCCTGGGCGGGACAGCTCGTCTCTGCTCCGTCTGGGCCGGGGGCTGCAGTCATCGCAGGCGCCCTCGGGCCCTGGGCTCGCACCCGGCTGCTCGCGTGTCTCTGTGACTCTGGGTGGCCCCTCCACCTCGCCTCTCGAGCTGATGAGCTCGAGGTAGCTGGGCTTCTCACGTGGTGGCTCACTTCATGAAGACACAAGGAGGCAGAGAGAGACACCAGGTAGATGCGGCTTCCCTTGGCCTGGCTAGTCGCAAAACATAATGCACCGGTTTGTTAGAGGGGAGTCACCAAGGACAACCCGTATTCAGGGGGAGAAGGTTAAACACTGCCTTTTGTGGGAGGCTTGCCAAAGAATTTGCAAACATGCATTAAAATCATCACAGCAGGTTATGTAGTTTGAATGGAAATCAGAAAATAGGGGAAAATGTTGGCCCACTTCCCATTTAGGCATCTTGGAGGAGAGGATATCCCTGGCCAGGCCAGTCTTTTTTTTTTTTTAATTAGAGAAGTTGTGAGTTTACAAAACAATCATGCATAACATACAGGATTCCCATACATCACTCCTCCACCAACACCTTACATAGTTGTGGAACATTTGTTACAAATGATGAGAGAACATGGTGAAACTACACTGCTAACCATAGCCCGTATCTTATATTTGGTGCATTTTTCCCACAACACCCCTTATTATTAGCACCATGTGTTAGTACTGTATATTTGTTATAGTTCACGAGAGAACGTTCTCGTATTGTACTGTTGCCTATAGTCCATCCTCCACCCCAGCGTTTCACAATCCCTCGAAAGTGTACACTCAGTGGCTCTCAGTTTCATCACAGAGCTGAGCTGTCCTCATCTCAGCCAGTTTTAGAATGTTTTCTGAAAATATGGGCCGCTTCACGAATGTGCACGTCCTCCTCGTGCACGGCCCAGCCACTCTTCTCGGTATGGCTCAGTTTTGGTGTCTGTGCAGCCGAAGCAGGCACCAGGCCAGGCTTGCCCCGACATGGAGGAAGCACTCCGGGAACCCACCAGTCCAGAAAGGATTCCGAAGAGCCCACCAGCCTCTGGGCAGACGCACACAGCAGCTGTGCAGGGAGCAAAAGGAAGGAGGGAAAAAAAAGGAACAAGGCAGACAATGGCTTCGGGCCGACTGGAGGCCAGGGATCAATGAAAGCCGAAACTGCACCTCATCGCCTGCAAGAGTTAGGGTGCTGTGGGGACAAGGCAGTTGTAAGGGCCACTGGCTCCCCACGCAGTCAGCAAAAAGAGACCCAGATTAAATTACTTGTGGTCTTCAGTAGAAGATGCCACAGAGTTCTGGAAGGCACCAGAGTTGCATCTTAGTGAAGCAGGTCCAGCACCCACCCCAGGAGCAACGGGAAGCCAGGGCCACTGCCCTGCCAACCTCGTGTGCCAGGAGCTCGCAACAGCTCCCACTGTCTCACAAGACCCTGTTTGGGGGAGAAGTTAGAGAAGGCAGAACTCTCAAAGGAAGAGAGAGTCCAAGTCACCTGACTTAGCATGGCTGGAAATCAGCTATGGAAAGGAGGCTCCGAAAATGAGAAGAGATTCAGATGGTGCTTGATTTCCCCAGTAGCCAGTGGGATGGAGGTTTATCAGGTAGATTCAATCAAATATAAACTATAAAAAGGTTATAGTTCCTTTGCACATCCTGGTTAAGGTAAGTACAGTTTTGACACTTGTAGGATCATATCCCATTACAACATGCTCCTAGAACAGATTCAACAAAGAGGCACTGCCAGTCTTTAAGGGATTTTTTTATGTGCAGGAAATTTCAAAGTGTATTCCAAGAGTGAGCATACATTAAGTGAACAGACCAGCCCTTGCCATTTCCCAGCTCTCACTAGTATAAGGAGAGACTACATTACAAAATGCCACACGCATTTGATCATTTCCATGAGAGTGTGGGTGGGCAGGGACCCTCTGCCTCTCACCTCCCGGGCTCTGGACTCGTGGTGCTTTTACCCTTGGCTCCTTGGCTTCGGCACACAAGCTCTGTCCCACGGCTGTCCCTGGTTTTGCTGCTATCTGCTTGCTCATCCAGTCACTTAGAGACACTGACCCCCTACTTCAAATACTGGGCTGAGCATCCTGGCTTTTTCTGTCCAAACCTCTGGTCAAACGTCCAGACTGTTGACGTATTTTTCATTCCCGTGAAGGAGGGCTTGATCTTCCCAGGGGAGAAACTTATTTCACATTACCTAGAGACTGAGTGGGAATTATCAGTGTCACAACACTTTTCAGGGCTGACAATGGCCTTGTATTTCAAAGCAGGAAAACATCGTTGGCATTTTCTAACCTCAGAGAGAGGTCCTATCTCTTTGGATAAGTGCTGTCTACGAAATATTAAATCTCTCTTTTCTAGGGATCTAGTTTGAAAGGAGTTTCAAACCTCCACCCTGCCCCTCGTGCTCCCCACAGTTTAAAAAAAATAATCACACAAGATTGCTATCACTTTTCAGGCTCTTTGTGGCCCTGCAAACTAGACGAGACCAGAGCACAAAGGCTGGTGGAGAGTAGAGGAGGTGGCCAAAGCGACAGCTCAGAATCAGGCAAGTTACTCCCACCATTATTCACTGTCAAGTCATCCAGGTAGCAAGAGCTCAAAGAAGGGAATGCGCCCCTCCTGGGAGTGAGGCTGGTTGGAGCCCTGGCCCTCAGTCTTCCCCTTGAACCTCTGAGATTCTGGAGTCTGCACCCAGCCAAGCTCCAGGGCTGAGTGCCCAGTTCAGAGGCATTTTTAATTCCTTTCCTTAACCCAGGACCCGGGTTCGCGCCTTTTGCTGTGCCCAATGATTCATATCACAGTCGTGTCTGCATCGTATTCCTTCCGGGACATGCTGCTCACCAGAGGTCTCGTGGCTTCCTTGACCTCTCAGAAATTCTGGGGTGACCAGTAAGCTTAAACCTCACCCCATCTCACTCATGCTGTATTTTCAAAGTTGCAACATCAGCAAGGACTTTCCTGAGCAAGATTATTTTCTGTAATCTTCTAAACCAAATGGATACACCAGACCAGCGTGTTGGGGAACCAGGGAGGAGAGGGAGGGACAGTGGGCGCATCGCCTGGGCCACATCAGGAGAATCACAATTATCTAAAGGAGGCCAGTCTGGAGAAACGAGGGAGCTCCCCTCCCCTGAAAAATGGTATGTGGGAAAAGGACAGGGGAAACGGCAGGTGGTTAGGAAGCCTGTGTTGGTGATCAGAAAGTAAAAAAAAAGAGAGAGCAGGGTTTCCTGGTGTGAGAAAGTAGCACACTAGTAGGTTTGGCTAGAATCCAAAATGGTCAGACTCTCTCCCCTTGCCACCACTCCCTATACATTATTCTCTCTGAGATCAAAGCGATGGTTTGAAGACTAATGACAGTCATGCAATTCAAATTGGAGAGTGGAAAAAACGTGGAAATTATTCCCCCCAAAATGATTTCTCTGTTGCTAATGGCCTAGAGGACAGACACATGAAATTTAGAAAAAAAAATGATACACTAGGAAAGACATTAGACGTGGATAATTACAAATGTCAAAAACCTGTGTATAGGGGAGCATCTGTAGCTCTGGTGGTTGAGCGCCTGCTTCCTGTGTGAGGTCCTGGGTTTGTTCCCTGGTACCTCCTAAAAACAAAACACACAAACAAATGAAAAAACCAAGTCAGGGGAACCCGTGTAGCTCAGTGGTTGAGTGCCAGCTTCCCACATATGAGGTCTCGGGTTCAATCCCCTCCCCAGTACCACAGACAAACAAACAAAAAACTGTATGTAGCCAAGTAACATGATCGCACTGATTTCTTACAAGAGTCTCAAACTTAATTGCCTTGTATATTTTGGGATGTTTAAAGACTGGGTTATCATCTAAGGGAAAACCTCTCTCCAGCTGGAAGTTAAGATTTTTAAGGGCAGTGATATCTGACTTCTTTATATCCCTATAGTGCCCAGAGAGGGGATTACAAATAAACATGAAAATATTTTGTTACTTTCATTTAAAGTAATTCCACTGGGCAGAGTTTAGTAGCTGCCGTTTTTGGAAAATTTGAAAGGAAAACTATGAATGCTGAAGGTCATTCTCCTAATGCCCATTGAGGTTAGGGGCAGAAGAGATCATCTACACAGATTCAATTTGTATGAGAATCTACTTGCCGCTTAGAGCAAAATCAGAGTGGCCGAAGTAGCTTTTAAAAAATTAAAAATTGAAAAAAAAAACACTGTAATTTTAAAAAAATCAGATTGGTGTCTGAACACTGCATCATGTACATCTACATTTCGGTTAACTTCGGTTTTGGTCCTTATCTCTTAAAAGGACACTCATTATATCAAGCATAAATTCATTATTTTAAAATGGACCTTTTATTTGACAGGAGATTTGCTGTGTTATCTTGTAAACCATAGATTTAGCCACTTTACATAACTTAGATAGTTAAATGTGGTCAAGTCTATCATTGAAGGCTTTAAAGAATAAATAAGAGGCAATTCATTTTTTATGTTTATAAAATGACTTTTATATCAAGCAGTTATTCTTGCAGTATTTTAAGTGTTTCTGATCTCTATTTTTTCCCATTTTTAACATCTTTATTGAGAAACAATTCATATAAGATAAAATGCACTGATTTCAAATGTGCAAACCCATGGTTTGTAGTGCAGTCAGTACCACAATCCAAGTCTAGAACATTTTCATCATTCCCAAAAGAAACCCCTTACTCATTAGTAGTGCCTCCCTATTTCCCTCGGCCTCCAGCACTACATAACCCTTAATTCAGTTTCCATCTCTACAGATCTGCCTATTCAGGGTGTTTCATATGAATGGAATCATACAAGATTTGGTCTCTTGGGTCCAGCTTCCTTCACCTATTGTAGCATGTATCAGTACTGCAGTCCTTTTACTGCAGGAGGATATTCCATTGTATGGATAGATGGCATCATGTTTACCCATTCATCAGTTGATTTGGAGTCTATCCACTTTTGGGCTCTTGCAGTATTTTAAAGAGATGCATTTCCAAAAGTTTATAAAGGCCACTTGTGCTTTCACATTAAGGAAGGGTGAAAATCTAGCCTTTATTTCACCCTCCAACATAGAAGCTTTCCCAACTTGTTGACAGGGCAACCCACAAGCCCTTGCTGGGCTTGCTGTGTGGAGCGGGACTTCCATTTCCTTCCTCACATTCAGTGCGTGGTAAAGATAACATTTTCACTTCCTTATCTTTTTCCTCTCACTCATTTGACTGGATTCATTTCACCAATAAGGTCGTCATAACATGATGAAATTATATTAAAAATTCTTCCCAAAATTTAACATAAAGAGCCCCAGCTTGGTAGCGAGACCATTTGTTTCTCTCTTGACTCTACCATTCCTTTTTAAAAAATTTTTGTCCTATTGAGGAAAATAAATGTAGTCTTAATTTTCTCTATACTCAGATTTGTATTATAGAGAGAGTGACATGTTGATACTCTGCTTAAGATTTAGGAAACTTAATGGGGAATGGCTTCTAAAATACCAACTTGCACCACACAAGCCAAATGAAAAACAAAACTGACAAAATCCTAATAACTCTGTTTTTATTTTTGGTTGCTTGTTTTCCTTTTCCAGTTTAAAATTTCTAGCATTTTATTTTTCTAGAGGCAGAAATATTATGTATCCATTGGGAGATTTTATATACCTACACACACTATGAGGTCAGTTATTTAAGTTTTTTTTTTTTTTAACTGAGCTTGTCCCCAGACTTTGTCTCCAGGCACTGTATGGATTGAGCTCTCATTATGCCCTAATTAGCGCTTGGTCTCTGGAAGGGATATGGTTAGTGAGTGGAAATAGCTTGTGAGTGATTTTCAGGTATAAGGAACACACTGAGAAGCCAAATAGGCTGGATTTATGAAGAGATTATTGAGATTGGATATGTGCTCTGTCCTTCCAAACCCACTATACTGAAAATTGGGGAGAAAACTTTTAACTGAATAAATTAAAACAAATTGCTAAAATACAAGAGAAATTTTTATCTCACATGTAAGTGGAGAGGTAGAAAATTATGACAAGTATGTAGGCTCCCCCATATGACAGGCTGTAATTGTTCTAGTCAACCATCCCAGGATTTGTTTCCTTCCATCCTCAAGATCAACTCATGGCACAATATTATTGCTGGATTTCCAGCCATCATATCTATATTCCAAGCAGTAGGAATGAGAAAGTCATCACAGATGACTCAACTCCTTAAACATGTCTTTCCTGATGTCACAAATAAGCTTTCACTTAAATTTAATTAGCTAAAACTCAGTCACATGCCCACATCTAGGTGCAAAAGAATTGAGTAACAGCTGCCCCCACTTAAAATCCAGGTGGCATTGTTAAGGAAGTAGTGGACAGTCTCTGCTGCAGGGTCAATTTCCCAACTCCACACAGTCAGGAACAATCCAACCCCTGGAGCATCATGGGCTCTTGTAGAGAAAACATTTGCAGAGTCACTAGTGCCTGTGAGCAAGAGCCAGCGACAGTGAACTGTGGGGAGAGAGCACCTTGACGGGAGAAGTCAGGGCGGGAGAGGAAAGTCATTACTGATAGTGCATGAGCATGTGGGAAACACCATGGATGAGGGGTTGATGGACTTATTATGGGGCACTCAGAAAAATGAGAGACGGAGAGAGACTATTTGAAAGATGAAAGAGGGGGACTCAGAGCTATGCCCAAAGCCTGCTGGGGCTTAAGCTCTTGTCACCTGGGATGTGCATTTAGTGGGACTACATCTTACACTCACAGACTGGGGCAGTTTCTGTGTAATCATTGCAGGAGTCAGCTAGCAGTCTTCAGGCTTTTTGATCATGTTCACACCACTACCAGAAAGAAAGAATTGAGCAACCACTCTCAAAATAAGCATTTAAAAATTATCAGTTAAATACTTATCTACTGTACTGATACATCTTTATATGACAAATCATGCACAAAACAGAAATGTTAAAGATAATAAGAATGAAAATAAATATTAAGAAAGATTCTATTACTTCCTCCCCCACAGACCAATGTACTATCTTCCGCAGTCCATGGCACGAGTCTCCCCATTTAGCAGCCCTCCGTCAAGTCTGTCACAAAGGTCCTTAGAGGAAAGGGAACAGTTCAACACTTGTTAGACATTCTTCTAGGCTCTAAGATAAAATTAAATAATTCATGATACTGAAATATCTGAAGTCTCTTTTGTGGAGACAAAAATATTAAGAAATAATTAGAATTCAGTAATTACTGCAACCATCAAATTATGTTCTAGATACAGAAATAGTGATGATTATGTCTGACATAATTAGAAAAGCTTCATGAAGGAGATGCTGGCAGAGAAAAATGGAAGGAAGGGGCTTCCCTCGCTGCTGATGTGGGCTCTAGCAAGGATCGTACTTAGGCAGAGAAACTGCCACCTCCTGATGGGACTCTCTGAGCTCCCAAATGAGATGCTGTACACCCCCAATTGCACATGGACAGATATGAGTTAGAAAAGATCATGCTTATTGTGAGCAACAGTAAGTGTTCTAGAACTTTCCTTCATTCATTCACTCTCACACTCATTGCCTCACCCCTCTACTCACGCACACATTCAGCAAATCTTCACTGAATACCTGTTGTAGATGCTATTTGGGATGCTACGACTCAAGAGGTTAACAAGACGAGCCCCTGACTTTATGACACTTCCATTTTACTGGAAGAAGACACAATAAGCAGAGGATGAATACAGTATCATGTTATATCAGGTAGTGATAAGTTCTCTGGAGATATATATATATTATATATATATATATAGGGGGTATAGAGTGACAGGGGAGTCATTCTTCGTTTGGGTATAGAGGGAAGGACTCTCTGAAGAGATATTTGAGCCTTACCCTAAACAAATTTAAGGAGCAGGTCCTGCAGGTATCTGGGAAAAAACAAAGAATGGCATCTGTGTTAGTCAGCCAAAGGGGTGCTGATGCAGAGTAGCAGAAATCTGCTGGCTTTTATAAAGGGTATGTATTTGGAATAAAAGCTTACAGTCCCAAGGCCATGGAAAGTCCAACTCAAGGTACCATAAGAGGTACTTTCTCACCAAAGTCAGCTGCTATATGTTGAAGCAAGATGGCGGGCGATCTCTGTCTGGTCTCTCAGGGCTTCCTATATCAGTCTCTGGCTAGGGCTCGTTCTTTTCCAGGCCTCAGCTGCTCAGCTGCTCTGTTCTCTTCAGCTGCAAACTATCAGGCAAATGGCTCATCTCTCCCTGGGCCCCAGGATTAAACACGACAAAGCTTTCTCTCTCTCTCTTCTTGTGTCTTCTTGATTGAGTGCCCATTTATATCAGCCCACCAAGGGGGCAAAGACTCAACCTGAGTCAAGTCTTACTGATGTGGTCAAATCAAAAGCCCTAAATTGATTACATCAAGTAAACGTAAAACTTTCGAATTTAATACAGTCAAAAGATATCACACACACAGGAATAGAGTAGTTTACAAACATAATTGTTTTCCTTTTGGGATTCAAAAACAATCTCAATCTGCCACAGTATCGTTTTGGACAAATTTTTAGGCACCAGCGAATACACCCAAATGGAACTGTATCATGTGTCAAGTGTCCAAGTCTGGGGCTGAGGAGGGAAGCGGTGCCTGGAGATCCACTGTGGCTTCCTCGCTGGTCACTGGTGTTGGAAGCCGTGGACCAGGCTGGGTTCATCCAGTGAGTGCACGCTGTGGGGAGAGGCAGAGTTCTGGAGTTTTTAATCAGAAAAATACCTCTTTTCATTGTCGCATAGATAAACCTTGACAATTCCCAGTCAAACACAGTGCAGGGGAGAGGAACAGATGTAAAAACAAACTTGGCACATTCTGGTGGTGGTGGCATCGCCCGCTGCTTTCGATTAGCCCTGTTTCGGGGCATCACAAACTTCATCTGCCCAAAATGAACCGGTGAACTCTCCATCCATCCCCGCTCACCTTAAAATCCCTGCAGCAGCTCTAGTATCCCCATAGCAGTAAATCTCGCCATCCACCCAGTTGCTCAAGCCAAAAAGCATCCCCTCTATTCTATTCTCTCAGTGTGTCCCCAAGTGCGAAATACACTTTGATTAGACAACCTGGATCAAAGCCACAGTCCCCGCGGAGCATGCTTACAACACAGATCTGAGCATGCTGTCCCTGCTCGCGTCCTTTCCACCATTTCACTGGAGCCTACAGGACCCGTGGCACTGTCCTTAGGGATCTCCAGCCTCCCCTCCTCTCCCTTCCCCCACAGGCCCCAGCTCCTTTCCACCCCAGGGCCGATGAGCAAGCCATACTCTTCTTGGGAAGCTCTTCCTTTCTCCTCTTTATCTGCTTAGCCAGTTTCTAAACTGGTTCCCGGTTTAAGATGAATTATTGAGAAAAACCATCAATGACTCCCTAATCAAAAATCAAAAATTGGTCTATTATATTCACTCATAATTTCCCATTATCTCCTATATGAACTTTTTCATAATGTGTGTCATGGATATAGATCTCAAATCACAAACTCATATGTGCAAAAATAGTGCAATTATATAATAACAAAATATCTATTTAATAATAGGAACAATAGCACTACCCATCTGATTGGCACTGGTCTATTTTTATGGGCATATTAATTTATTTCGTCCTCACAGCAGGCCTATGGTGTGCATGCTATTATTATCATTAGTTTACAGACAAGAAAAGGGAGGAACAGAGCAGTTATGAAAATTCTCTTGATCAGTCAGCAACTGGCATATCTCAAAATTGAAGCCCAGGTTCCTGCTTCCGGAGTCCACGTGCAAATTCACCACGCTGCGCTGCCTCTGCTGTAACGGTCTCACCCTAAGTCTATCTTCCCCACATGGCCGAATGTTTCACGAGGACAAGAACGTTGGTCAGGCTCAACGTTGGTCAGGCTCACTCCCAGAGATGATGCCTCAAGCACCACGGATCAGTATCACAATTTCCCAGATGGACACCTTGACTTCCACTGGCAGGAACATTTCCTCCGTGGAGATGGAGCCCCAGGCGGTCAGAGCCCACCTCGGTTAAATATCTAGGTATCGGCTCTAAGTTCATGCTGACCTGGCAAATTTCTGCTTGTGATTTTCTCTCTCCTGAGGACTTGTCGACCGGATATGCCACCGGGAGAATCTGGACCCGTATTAGCGACACTGCTCTTTTGCTCAATTTGCAAACTGCTATTTTGGCGTTACAAATTTCTTTCAAGAGCTTCTTAATATAAATGACCCCTGCGAGGTGGATCTCTTCAGAATATATCACCAGCATAAGGTGCCGTTGCCCGAAAAACAGAGGCCGGACCTCTGATAAAATTAATTTCATTGCGTAGCGGATGGGACTTTGCAACTTGTCTTGTAGCCTCTTCCTCTTTGACCTAAGCCACGCTCAGGAGGCTCCGGGGGCACGTGGGGGGAGCAGGAGACCCCCTCTGCACTTGCGCATCATTCAGGCGTGGAGGCGCCCTCGACCCGGCACAAAGCTTGGGCGGGTGGTAAGGAGGGGGGCCCCAAAGATTCCCGCAGCAAGGCCTGGGCAGGGTCTCTGGAGCAGCGAGAAGAGGAGGAGAGAAAGGAGGAGAAAGGAGGAGAGCGTGGGGGACGGGCAGGAGGTGGGGTCCCGAGAGGGCAGGGGCAGTTCACTCTCTCCACCCCGTTTCCGTTCTTCTTCCCTTTCCTGCCCTTCACTGTCCCTGCCTCACCTTAAAGAACTTGGTCCACGGGATGAGCGAATGGTTTCAGAGATGACGTCTGTCAGATGAGACTTGGCAATGGTACCAATTTCTCCCCTCCCTCTCCTCACTGTCCTGCCCCCGCTGCTTGCTGTGGGGGGGGTGGGAGTGGGGGTGGGGTTAGAAGAGGGTGACAGCGGCAGAGACACGAATGGGGCGCGGAAAGCCACCACAGTGAAGCGAGCGTCCTCTTTCAGCTGCTCATAGCTCAAGGCTGCCGTGACGTTCTGGCCCGTTTTCAGCATGAGCTCTTCCCTAGCTTATGAGAAATGAAGATGGACTTTGGAAAACATATAACAGTTTGTTTATATAATTATGCACGATATTGGGGCTTTTTCGTTTGTTTTTGAGGTACCCAGGACCAGGGATTGAACCCGGGACCTCGTATGTGGAAAGCCGGCGCTCAACCACTGAGCCACATCAGCTTCCCTGATTGGTTTACTTTTAAATCCTTGAAAACCCTTCAAGTAAGTTTAATTTCTCTGAGAATTAAACACAAACATGAAATTTTGGCTGATGCTCTCCTGCCTGCCTCCCCACTTGGTTCTGCTCCAGCCATGTGACAGAGCAGGCATGCAGCACACAGGCCCTTTAGACATCTGAAAAGGACGGGAAGCAATCCCGGTTTTTCAGTTGTAGCTCGGCTTACCAAGGGAGTTGACCTGCAGTTACTTGAGTAAACAGCATTCTTTTGATATCTAGACTTCAACTCACATAGCCATGTACAGTTCAAACATTGTATGTTTTTAAAAACACTAGACAGAATTTAAGGGAATACCCTGAGGAAGACAATTACTTTGGAATTGAGTCTGCCACTCCAGTGGCTTCTCGTTTGGGGGAAACAATGAAAGCTGTCCACTTCTGGGCCTCAGATGCAGACATAACTGGGTATCAAAATTCCTTGGGATAAACTTTAGAGATGAGGCCGAGAAGAACACAGGAAGATCAGCCTCGCAGTGGCATCTTTTCTCTTGCCATTCTCCAGTGCTCCCGCAGTGGGCTCTAAATTACAAGATGTTATGTGAATATGTCAGCCTACAGCTTTGATAGCTCCACGCACATTTAGTCCAGCATTTCCTAAGGCAATATTGGCGTGTTGTCTGTAAATCCATAAACGCCCATGTCATGCTGAAGGTGGGCAAAGCAAATTGAAAAGCAAAGAAGAGTGATTTCCCATTCTGTGGGATGCACACTTGGCAATCTGAAATGGGTAGTTTTGAGCACTAGGGTTGGCGAGAGTCAGAAATTATGTGATGTTCATCCTATATTCTACTAATTTGGATTTATGTGGCCATGGACTTCTTTGCTGTTTGTTTCTTCCTGGAATGTATGGATGACATATCTGCAGTCAGAACACATTAACTGGGGTAAAAACATTATTGCAGAGAAATCTAAACGCCAAGTTAAGTTTACATAGTAAGAGGTTGGCGTTACAGATACATAGCTAGGAAGTCTCTATCCATAGAAATAGTTCTTCATCAGATGAATTACAATATTTGAATTATTGAATGTAAATATATATCTTCCCCATCTGAGATCTGGGTTAAATCCCACTAGAATAGTTACTCTGGTTGGGTACTTAAATCCAGTTTCTCATAAACAACAAGAGTGGCCTGTTATTATTTCTAACAGAAAGTACTACTACTGTTACCCCCGGGCACCTCTAAATACCAGTCACAGTACACCAGCAGTGGAGCCAAGAACTGAGTTATCTGATTCCCTCCCTCCATGGCCGCCACGCTGCCTAGCATGTTCAGAGGCACTAAACTAAGTTTCTAGGAAAGCCTGGCTGAGCCACCACAGGGTGAGAGGTAGATGCTAAAGGGCCCTCCAGCCATTTCTGATCCCTTTTGTTTCCTTTCTCCCGTTCTTTTGACTACAGCGTAGGATTCATCTAGTTTAAGAAAAGGGTTTCAGATCTGCTCATTAGAGTAAGATAAAGAACCTGAAGAAACCAAGGATGACGATGTTTCCCCCACAGTCAAAACAAAACTAGAATCCATTCAAGGAGCCAATTCAAAGGAACAGCAAAAACATGCAGCTTTCAGCTTGTTTCTTAACGGATTTGTTTAGATCAAATGACTGATTTTCTTCCCCAATAGAATTGCTGGTAGATTCGTTTTTAAGAGTCAGTACCTACTTACCAATTGTCCCTATCAAATACATGATGCATTTTATACTATCTGCCTTAATTATTTTTGTTTATTTTCAAGGGAATTTGATGGAGGTAAAATTGACCATCGTTTTAACCCTCCTAGTCCAAAATGGTCTGGTAGTTGATCAGTTAATCAAAAGAGTAGTTTAAATGGGAAAAGAAAACAATGTGACTTACTTAACTTAAAGATCATATTTAAACATGAAACACACACACTGTTCACTTGCCCAAACTAGTGCAGGGCAAACAATCTTTGAGCTCAGTTACTGGAGTTTGATCTAGTCTGTCTTCAGTAAATTACAGCATCTTTTTTCATCTTTTATTATTGCTAGTTTAACTTTCTTTTAACTGAAGCAGAAGTCTGCTGACTTGTAAAAAGCAATCTGATTTCAGAATCTAAAATTTCAAACTTTTAAATTTCCACTCATACATGAACAGTGATTTTTCTTCACTTACTTTTATTAAGTCTTTAAAAAATTTCCAGCATAATTTTTGCAGAAAAAACATCTCTAGATTTGCCTCCACAGTTCATCTCTTTATGTGATATTTGATTACACCATATGATTAAAATAATAAGTTCAATAATACAAATGGCTTTTGAAGAAACAAAACTACCTCTTTGGAAGCACACAAAAAAACGGCATAGAGCATAAGGTCTAGACTCCAGAGAGTGCTCAGCCAGCCAGGAGCAGCCCTGGGCCACAGGCTGATGTCAGTTTGTAAAAAAGAAAAAAGTAAATCTGGTTTAAAGGACAGTCCCATTAAGAGACCCTCTCCATTAACTCCAGTAAGCTTTTGAAATTATTATTGCCTAAACTTTACTGAGAAACTTAAGTTCAAATGCCTAAGACCATGTTTAATGTATAAGTGTACTCAGCAACAGTCATCCCACAAACGGGAAAGCAGGTTCCCCCTCTCACACCTGTACAGAGACGTTTCTGAATGTCCCTCAGCTTCCCCATCATAAATATAGGATTGATTAAAGAGGCATATTTAAAAAAAATGGTTTGGAATCTCCTCTCAACACTGAGGACCAGCTTTTGAACTACACACAAAAAGGAAAGTCAATTACACTCAGAATTTTTTTTAATAACAAGAAGTTAATACATTAAAAGACTAAAAGTTAAGCATGCATTTTTAATCTGATTTAGAAACAGGATGTCAAATGTATTTTGCAATTAATATTGCATTTTATTTGTGATTGCTATTTGGAGGGGGCGAGGGTGGGAGGTGGAAAGTGAAGGCACTTATTTGTATACTTAAGTGTCTGGGCATCTTTTTTCCTTCAACCTTCCTCCCCATTCCACTCCGTTGCTTCTGGAGGTGGAGATAGGAAGGAAAGGCAGCGGCTGGCATAAAATAATTTTATTTTAAGCCCCTAATCACATTTTAAAAAAATCAATGCACCATTTCAGAATTTGAGTTTGCTGGATGAGATCCAGCAATCCAAGAAGGACTTCAGAACCTCTGGGTTTATAGAAAGTTTCCTCAGTTCTTCTGCTTGAGAAGCAGCACAGAGCATGTTAGATTCCTTAGCACCCTCTGGTGGCGTTTTAAAGACCTGCCCACCAAGCCCCTTTCTCCACAGGCTTTTATTAAGACCCCAGTTTTCTATTATTTGGGAAGCCATTTGGAAGAAAGAATCGGGAAAACATTTTTGTTTTCACAACTGCTACCTGTTTTAAAATTTTAAAACAATTGATATCTATATGGATTTTAATAAAAAGGATCATTTTCTCTTAAAATCTGAACCTTCCATAAATATAACAGATGCATGCTTTTGGTTGAAGAAGATTGCTAAAGGTTTTTCTTACCTTAAGTGAACCTTAAAACAAAAGCAAAAGTATGTCAGTGGCCATCGCGGATGCTGAACTGACGAGGCTGACGGGACGGGACGAGGCGCAGGCTCTGCTGCGTCCTACCCAGTCAGGCAGAAGGTTCGGGAAGTTCCCCCAAGCGCTCACCCATGGAAAGGGCACACAAGACGCACACTTCACGCGTGACTCGACCAAGGACCCGGGGCTCCACGCGGCCTCGTTCTTCTCCCGCGAAGCCGGGTGTTGAGGCTGCTGAGCGCCACGTCCCTTAGCTGGAAACCAGCGGGGAAGCAAAGGCAGGGAGACGGGCCTGCCCCTCAGCGCCGCGGGTGTCCAGGGAGCCAACTGGACAACCAGGAGGTGGCGCTACAAATTCAGGGAACTGTGCATTTCTAAAGTGACGTTTCTCAGAATAATGATTGGTCTGAATTGGAACAATGCAGTCAAAATCGAGCTATGAAGGCATCTTAAGGGATTTAGTAATAAAACCGTTTACAAGGCTTTAAATATATTATCTGAAGAAATTGCCCTGCCAAATTCTGAAATATAAATATTTAACATGGGCTTATATAGTCAAGTGTCCTTTTCAGCTTGGGATACAAAATCACGTCACGCTTCTGATATGTTCCCACTGCAGTGATGGTGAGAGGGTAATGAGCAGAACTGCAGGCCCCGATCTCCTCCTCTACTGTCCACGGCATCTTCTCGGAACCCACGGTCCCTGCTCCAGGCCCCACACCTGGGACTGTGCAGGCTCCACCTCAGTGCTCAGGACTCTCCAGCCATCTGGAAACCACTCTTCCAGGCAGTTCTCCCTTGTTCCAGCTAGAGACAGGAACCAATAATTCTCTCTCAATCCCCCGAATCGCAGCCAAAGTGATCTTATAAAAATTCACTGAATGTTGGTAGGGTAAGGGAACACCAGGAGTAGCTCCCTGTACGTCAGAGAGGAAGCGACTCAGTCTTCCCACAACACGAGTGCAGTTGTTCCTTATAGCCCTTGTATACGGTCAACAAAAAGATGCTTCTATTACATCATCCAAAAATGAATGACATGTTTTTTTTATCAAGTTTGGAGAATGCGTTTGAGATCTGATAGGACTCTTGGTTGCAAGCAACAGAAATAGACTATAACTAATTTAAATAGAAAAAAAAATTAAATTATTAAAAAGATATGAGAAAACTCAGAGCATCACAAGAAAAAGTCTGAGCTGTGGATGAAGTGGCCAGGGTCATACCAAAGGGACAATCCAGTTAGGACCTAGCTGTTTCCACTGCAGCCAAGAATTTCTTGATGCACCACAAACACCACTGGCATTGGATGCTGCAGACAGCCCCTGATGGCAAAGAGAGCTGGAACTGCAAGAGAATTCTTGTCAGTAATGTCTGTGGAGGAGGAGGAGAAAGAGTAAACCAGGCAGAGGGGGATTTCAGGCTCTGATGTAGGTCTGACAGCTGTGGAGAGAGGGGAAGGAGGCGGAAGAGGTCTGACAGCTGGGGAAGGTCTTGGCTAGCTCTGTGAGGAGCTCGGTCCCCTGCTGGCCGCTGGCCCCTGCTGGACATAAACAA
>JAQZBX010036191.1:0-24281 GCA_029593785.1 Cabassous unicinctus
TCTTGTTTTATTCTTCAATATGTTTCTATATAACATATGGATTTATTTTACATACTATATTTTTAAACTGATTTTTAACATCACTTTGTGATCATTTTCCTGTCATTAGTGTAAATTTTAGAGGTTTTATTGTATTTCTATGCATGGACCTGTTGGTTTATTTAATATTTTGTTATTTTGAGACATTTTAGTTGTATCCATTTTTTGGATAACATTGTGATGAATATTCTTGAAGATAAAATTTACCTTGATTTCTTCAATAAGCTGTTTGTGAAATTCAGGGCTTTTTTCCCGTACTTTTTGGATTTGATGTTCATATTCTTTGTTTGTTTGTTTTTTTTTTTCCTTTTTTTCATATCCTATGGTGTATTTTCTAACCAGACCACTTGTTCAGTGTTTCTCTCCTCACTCATTCTTGGGTGAGGAGAACTGTATCTAGTATAGGTAGAGTCTCCTGGGCACTTTTACTTGGACACTTTGGAATCCTCTTAGGTCTTAAAGCTTTTGGGTCTGCTTCTTGTTCAATAACCTAGCAGCAATAGGCCACAAGGAAGAAGATGAAGATAGAATATTCCAAGAGGGAAAGCTTGATTTATTTTTCATCTCTATTCTTCAACATTATTGACCAAAGATCTATAACTGACTCTGTGTCTTGTCCCTTCTAATGGTCTAATGCTAGTGGTCTCTTTCCTACTCTTCTATTAATCAAAACAACAAAGAGGACCTAGGAAAGCTGTGTCAGAAGGAAGTCCATTATTCACAGGATCTCTGTTTGTAGTTATGATTGGCTTTACACTTCCTTGTCCTGCTACTTCTAAATGACTCAGCTTTTATATGCCTTTGGTCTTTTCAGTTGGGTTCTAGGAGGCAAATGGTGAGAGAGGAAGAAAGATTTGGGCTATCTGCATATAAGTCCTTCCTGGAAATCCCTAAATGTTCTCTTAAATATCCCTTCCCTTTTAACTTTGGGAAGTATTGGTTTGAGTAGAGAAAAACCACGGTTTTATATTGCTTTTATGAACATCTTTTACTATGTGTATATTCACTTATATAAAACTCAAATTATCAGATACTCAATCCAAGCTAACCTACATTCATAATTAGTTATAATTCTTTTGAATGACTTGCCTGTTTAATACATGAATACACACTTGCATTTATCTAAAGATTGCCCATATATGTCTAAGCTTACTAAACCTCCTATTAAACTTAGCTCAATAAAGACATATCAGAAAATATGTAATGAAAAGTAAATTGTCTTATCTACTTACTTTATGTAATATTTAAGTATGCATAAAGTGTACATAAATATTTACTTTAAATGCTATTCACATGATATTAAAATATTGACTAAATAGAGTTTTATAATTGTATCATGGCATTACTCGTATATTCTCTTTTTTCTTTTAACACAAAGGATGAAAATTCCTTCAGGTAAAAACTTTTTTCCCTCATTTATACTTTTGTTTTTTTGTGGAAAGGAGGAAAGCCAATTCAATATTCCAGGAATCTAGCCAAGATTGACAATGAGAACATTAAATAATAGAGTTCAGGTGTTTGCTTGTCTGATGTCAAACTTTTAAATATTTATTTCAAAATTTTTATTTTATTATTTCAGAATTTGCTACCTAGTCTTTTTCCTTCATGCTAGTGAATAATAGTTTCAAATATGCTATCTATTCTTAAACTAGGTTAACTATTCCTTAGCTAAGTACCTTAAAATATTTTCATAAATGCCTATTTTCTGATATAATGATGGAATTAATTGTATTAACTATATCATAATCTGAGTTTGTTTCTCATTTCTACCTTTCCCAAAGATAGTTCTTTACTAATCCACTGTGAATTCAACAGTTTTCCTTCAGAACCTTAATAAACATGTCATTCTGCAGTAAAACACTCTCAATCATTGATCTCAATTTCACATCTAGATTCTGAATTCAGTTCACATAAGCCATGATTGCAAATTTCTTCTTGAAAGGGGAGATTTTGATTTCCTGACTTCATAGACAGAGGCTATATATGAATCATGGGCTATGATTAATAGACACAATTTTAGCTTAAATTCATCATTTATATTATTTATTGAATATTTACCAAAAAGAAGATTTCTTGGAAACAGAAAATAACAAATGTCAGCAATTTGTTTAGATGAGAGTAACTGAGAATACATTTCAATAAATGCATTAGGATGAAACATTATTATTAAGTAACTTAAATATCACAAATAGAGATATTTCTTACTGGAGTTTTACAGACCTACAAATTTAGCAGTTTTTTTATGAACAATTTATATAATAAAAACTAATTACTGTACTTTAAATATCATCTGTAATTTTTGTCTTTTTTGATGGAAACCAGAAAGTGCTATAGCCCTAAGAAAAGAATAATATTCTAGAAAAAGGAGATTAAGAGTTATATTTTAATTCCATAGAAAACCACCAAAATTTCTAAGAGAATTTCAGAGATAGAAAATGTTGCCTTTAATAAATATAAGATGAAAACAAAAACATAGATATAATAAGTGAAGCAATATGCTATGACTTACAGGGATATAATGACCTAAATCTGTATAATATAAAAGACACAAGACTGTACTCTAAAAGATACAAGATTTGAAAAATACAGGGATTCTCCAGATTTGAAAGAAAATATGTTTTGTATTTGCAATAAAGATTATATAAAGTAGCAACATATAAAATGAGAAGAAATGTAGAAAATATACCTAAGGCTAAAATGATTAAGACAAGTGAATAGAGTATACCTTATTTATTGAAATACTATGTTATTAAGTTGTGTTTACTGTTGATTTATGATGAAAAGTGTTCCTACTAGAATTAAAGAATTTACATAATCTGTTTTGTATATTGCCATTTTTAGGGTCTTAAAATTGAGTCCTTTGCATCCTATGTAGAATATCTACTTCATAAATGGAGGTACACCTTTCAAACCTCAGAGAGTTCACCATTTAATGTTGCAAGGCATGAGGGTGTGATGGACTGTGATTCAGACGACTTGGGTAAAGTCAAATTTTCTGAATAAATGACTATGTAAAACAACAACAACAGGAACAAAAACAGCAAGAACAGCAAAGACCTAAATAATTCTTTTAAACCACTCTATGCCTGAGGTCCCACATCTACGAAATGATGGATTTATTCTGGATGTGTCATCTTTGAGATATTTTCCAATTTTGTTGATTTCTATGAATTGAAAGACTGGAAAAGGTAAACTAGTTCATGATCTATACATGCTGTAACCTGATCAGATTAGACAAATGCAACTGGGAAGAATTTTAGAATGGCACGACTAAGAGAGCAGAATATGGAAAACACCAACTAAAGTATAATTTCAACGAGTGTGCTTATTGTTAACCTGGTATGTAATTGGAAATGAGTTCTACCACATTAATTTTAAAATGCAATATTTTTGCAAAATTTATTTTAAATTATATATAATATTTTTATTTAATTTAAAATATGGAACATTTAATATGATACAGCAAATCATATAAAATATATCTAATAGTCATGGAAATAGTTAATAAAGGAATAGCAAGGAAAATACTAAAAAGCAAATGAAGCAGACTTTTTAAAAAGTTATATCTTTCTTGTCAAAGACATGTTCATTGATACTGTCATTGTTTTCTCATTCATTGACTCTCTTATGGAAAATGCTTATACCCAAATCCTCATTTTTCAGAAAGGAGAGAGAACTTGCTGCTAACAAAGGGAAGGTATTGGAGAATATGATGACAACTTGCAGCCTCTTTCTCCACATCCCCACACTTACTCTTCCCCTTAAAGTTGTGTCTTTTTGAATAGTGATCTTGGTTTAAGAAACCAGATATTTCCAAATTAACCCTTCTGGCCTTTCTCTTCAGGAAATCCCTATCCTCAGAAGCATACCTCCTCTGCTTGTATATGTGAAAAGTGATCAAGGACGAGCAAGGAGAGACTGTAAATTCAAAGTGTTTAACTCAGGGGGAAGTGTATTAGCAAACACGTTTGACCTCAGAACAAAGCTTAATTCATCCCGTAGCTATATCTGTATTTTTATTTTCTGCCCATCTGTTTCCATATTTCAGATGTTTTAAAACTCTGTTTAATTATCATTGACTACTACAACAAATATAATTCAACATTTTACACTTCATTATGGTATCATTAAAACCCTCGGGCTCAGTTAACATTCACCTAGAAAATTATTCACATCCCTAGCTCTTAGAAAAAAACAAGCCTTAAGTGGGAATGATTCAAGGAACCTTAGATAAGTAATTTAGTGTGAAGATTGTAAATCCACTTTTGCACTTGATCCTTCTCTGCTCTTGTACTCTATTCGAGTAATTGTCTTTATTCCCTGCTTCAAAGCATATATCTAATACTTCATGTTTTTTCTCCCACTATACTCAGTCCTTGAGATTTCCCCCCCAATGTTTAGCTTCTTTGTCTCTGTAAACTGGGTTCTTGACACCAAACATAATTTTTCTATTTTTGATATCTTACCTTCTATTTAATATTTCAGAAGCTAAAAGTATATGAAAATACTGGAGAATGGAAGCTTTATCTTTGGGGATGTCTGGATATCTGGTTTTTGATTCTTGGCTAACATAAGGGCAGAAGGATTAATGATGGGTTGTTTAAATTCCTAAACTGCTCCTAGAGATTTCTTGAAGTTTAGTTTCTTTACAGATACTTTGCAACTGGCCTATTAGGTTAAATCAGCCTAAATTGATAAGTAGGCAGAGAGGTACAAATGCCCTGCTTGAAACATCTGCTTTAAGCTCTCCCAAATCCACAATTCCTTGCATGCAACTTGGTGGTTCAAGCTGGACACAGAGCAAGGTCAGTGTGTGTGAATTAAGACTGTGGAAAGCATGCACCTGGGATGTCTCTTGGAACCTCAGTGATTGCCTGTACTCTTTCTCTTGGTGCACTGTATCATTCACCTTTAAAACAAAAGCTTATATGAGTATGCTCTGTGTACTCTGGTAAGTCATTTCGAAATCTGAACCTAGGAAATCTTTGCAATATATACTGGGATTTTAAGTTAAAGCCTCCTCAAGACATTATCCCTATGGAAGATAATTGGCCCAAAGAAGACTTAGCCTTGATTAATGATAGCTTGATTGTTTTCTTAGTCATTTGGCAGATGTATACCAAAAAGTACAGACAGTTGTTTGTCAGGTAAGTGAATAATTGTAAAGTTATTGGACATTTCACCTAAGTCCGTAGTAACCCAAAATGCTTGGTTAGTACAAATATCTGGAAGCTGTGTGTGCGTTTTGTTTGGCTATCTGATTATATTTTGTTGGAAGGCAAATAACTGCTGACAAACTAAGAATGATCATTTTTTCATAAAAATGTCTTGACTATTGGTCTGGGGTTTGACTGTGTTGTGAAGCTTAGTTTCAGCAGGCCTAGAATTAGCTTCAGCTCCCCTACAGGAATTATAAATATACCTGTATGGCACTTTCCCCTGGTTAAAGCATGAAACATATTGATTAATACTGTTGTTTTGTAACTATGGTTCTGAGGATATTTGTAGTATTTTGTCTGGCTTGTAGCATTTTTTATTGATAGCAGTGAGATTGATAAATAGAATTTGGTTTCAGTGAGATTCCTGGAGGGAGGTCTGCTGTCAAGCCTCGTCATTTAGGAATATGCCCACATGACCACTCTGGCTTCCTGGTTGTGAGATGTTGCGTTACATACCTTCTCTCTGATTGATTGTTGGTGGTTTTCTTTTGCTGTAACGCTCTACTTACTTAAAGCATACCTAGCATCTATTATAGTACTTCCTTCAGACAAAATTTCTACCCATCCAAAATTCAGTATTTCTAAATCTTGTGGATCCATCTAGTCTTGAGATCTTTACCTTTACTAGTGTAGCTCCTCTTATAGAGAAAAAAATCATATTTCTCGTAGAATTAACAACCATAGAAAACAAAGAAAAACAAAATACTTTTTTTCTTCTAAGTCCACAACTGTGCATTTGAAAGAAACCCAAAACTGCTTAAAAGTTTCCAGAATTGATCACTTTTGCCATTTTAAAGCAGCTGTCGTAACATCACAAATGAGAACCTATAGGTTCTAGTGTATCTTCAATTCATGTGAAGAAGTCCTAAAATTGCTCTCATATCTTCAAAAGACATTGAATTTAAATTTATCAAAATGAATACATATGTTAGAATGTCTAAAAATCATTTGGGGAATAAATTAATGTAAATTTATTCAAACAAAGGAGAGATGTTGAAATTTTTACAAACATTCTTAAGCCAGATAAAATGACAGAAATAAGTTGAATGATTCATTTAAACAAGATTAATTATTTCCTTTTGATATCATTTACCCTCTACTTTTATTAGTTAAAATTTTAGTAGTTTGATAAAAAAGCAAAATGATCAATTCAGTTCTTTTCAAATTGCATAATTTAAGATACATTTTCTTGGTCAAATCTAGGGATTCATATCAAATGTAAAAGATTCTTACTGAGGTTTTTAAAGGGAATTGATACATACAGTAGGGATTACAAAATAGTTTAGGTTTATTTCAAATCACTCTTAAGATAATTTCCAAATTATCTTTGGAAATTACATATTTTCCTACATTCTTGGGCTCTTGAAATTTCTAAATTCTTAGTAATACCAGACCTTAAAAAATATGTATCTTTATATATTTGTTAACTCTTTTTGAAAACTTACTTCAAAGCCTGTAATATTAATTGTGGCTTTTTGATTGACATTTCAAACAACCATATACCCAAAGCACATGAAGTGCTTGTTAAAGAAATAAAGAAGAAATAGAAAACAGAAAACAAGTGAGTATAAATAAATCGAAGACTGTAAGGGAAGAACATTTTGACATTAGAGAGGATTAAAAAAGGAATTCTATTTAACTATATGCTATAACTGAGTGTCAAATTCATTTTCCTAAAAAATAAACCCATATTTATCAATATAGTCTGAATTCCATATTGCACAATTGAGACCAATAATCCTCTAAAAGAAGGTTATTTTTCCTTTGCAGTTAATAAAGTGGGCTCAATGGATTTAACTCCTATTTGAATCCAGAGAGAATGGCCCAGACTAACTCTTTCCTGATAATGCTTTCAGATGAGAGAGATCTGCTCACCATTCCCAGACAAGCAGACTTCCTAACTGAAAAATTAGTTTTGCAGAGATATAACTTAGTATCAGCAAAATGACTTATATAGTCATCATTAAATGGAAAGTTGATTCTCTCTACCACCAACTTTCCACTTAGCTTTCTTGTATAAAAAATCACTCACGATTTAATTAAATTCAAATAAAAATAACAGTATTATTTTTCTATAGCAGTAGTCCAAGCATTCATTAAGATTAGAAGTATATTAAATTGGTGATTATTTTAATAAAAGCAATTATATGAATATATGAATAATAAGGTACCATTAAGACAGCCCTGCAAATTTGCAATTTATAAAAATCCAAATTTTGTATGATACAGAGTGTTCATCATCTATATTAATTTAAGCTGAGAGGTGGTTATTGCAAATAATTCCACGTACTCAGAACATCTTTCTGTGATTTTGAAAAAGACTATAATTGAATGGCTTTTGAAATATAATTTTGTTACAAAGAATTTTTCCAATGCATAAGAAACAATGATTCATAGTGAAATCACTTATCCTTAGCCATGTGACCAGAAGTAGCTTGCAGCTGACTATGAATTTTACATTACAATCAGTAAGGGCCCATTTTTAAAACTTCAAGAGGAAATTTCACTCACAATAAATCACATTTTTAATTATCATGCATCCAAATCTGTATCTAAGATAAGATGAAGCTTTCCTCATATAAATATTATATATAGTACTCCTCAACATGTCTAATGACTAAGATAAAAAGCTATTATTGAAAAGGGGTGATTGAGGGAGAGTATTAAAGAAAACAAATTGCATCATAAAATGATTTCAACATTATGATTCTAGAGGAAATAGGTTCTATTTAAAATGTATGTGATCTTATCTTCAGATAACATATCTTATAGTGATGAAAGCCACAATGAAAATTTTATTTTTGTATTTTATTTGTTATTTTATTATTTTATTTTTTAAATTATTTTTATTTGTTTATTATTTTGGCTGTGTTTTGGGGGAGGTTTTGATTGCAGAAGGGTTGAAACTGTGGCAGGAGAGAATCCCTGGTGCAGGTTGTCAGTGATGGGGGCATGTGTGGGGAGGGGTGCACCTGGGGCATGCCTCTATGGAAATTGAATGTGTTCAAGGGGTCATGGAGTGTTATCTCAGTGGGTGGAGACCTACACAATAACTGAATGAATATTGAATTCCCTTCCTGTGAAGTCCTGCTACATTCTTTAATAGAGCAGCAAGAATCCTTAGAGTACATGGGCAGTGCCTAGTGAAGAAGGACTGACCAAAATGCCAGGCCCTTGATATTGATGGTTGTGCTTATGAAACTTGTTCTTGTGAAATTGAAACAGCCTAGTATTTTATATTGCCTAAGAGTTACCTCCTGAAAGTGTCCTTGTTGCTCAAATGTGGCCTCTCTTTTAAGTCAAACTCAGCATATAAACATACTACCTTTCCCCCAGCATAGGACATAACTCCTGTGATGAGCCTCCCTGGTACCAAGGGATTATTCCCAAGATTTAACTAGTTATGCATTTGGAAAAAGACCTTGGCCAAAAGGGGGAAATTTTAAATACAAATGAGTTTTTATGACTAAGAGATTTCGAAGTGAGTCGGGAGGTCATTTCAAAGGATAGGCTTATGCATGTCTCAGGAGGATCTCCTCCTGTAAACAGTGCCTCAAACAGGGATCTCCTGAGAGCTCTAGAGACATCTATACTCTAGAGGGAAGGCAGAAAACCCTAGGAAATCAGCACCCTCTCAGTGGGCCTTACCTTGAATAGATGTTCCCCAATGTAACAAAATTGGTCTCATTTATAATTTCCCTATGGCTCTTCTGTCCCTTTTATTAGATCCTATAATTAGCACT
Organism: Cabassous unicinctus; assembly: GCA_029593785.1. Taxonomy (NCBI): domain Eukaryota; kingdom Metazoa; phylum Chordata; class Mammalia; order Cingulata; family Chlamyphoridae; genus Cabassous; species Cabassous unicinctus. The sequence goes on from JAQZBX010036191.1 coordinate 9,002, forward strand.
ATACTCATTAAATATATATCCCAGAGACTTAAATCTTTGGTCTGTTCATATGCCAGTTGAGTCCTATATCTCAGCAGAGTTTCAACACTTACTCTTCAGTTAATTGGACTCACCCAGGACAACTAGCAAAAGGATTATGATAGTCAATGCCTATCCCCAAAAAACAAAGAGTATGTACAACTGCAAGCAAAACAGTCCCATCCATCTGCCCCATGGGATTTAAGCCCCTTCTCAATCAGAAAGAGAGTGGGCATCACATCCCAAAATCCTCAGGATTGAGGAATGAACAAATATAAGAGGGGAATGCAACTATGTACTAAAGTAAACTTATTATTATTCTAGCAATGGAAGAACTTATAACACTGATTTAAAGGCAGTAGTCACCAGAGTAGTTGGGGGGGGGGGCGTTGAGGGGAAGAGGGAAGAATAGGGGAAACATAGGGCATTTTTGGGACATTGAATCATTCTGCATGACATTTCAATGATAGATACAGGCCATTATACATATTGTCAAAACCTATAAAATTGTGTGGTGCAAAATGTAAGCTATAATGTAAACTATAGGACCATGCTTAGTAGCAATGCTTCAATATGTGTTCATCAATTGTCACAAATATACCACACTAATGAAAAATGTTGTTAATAGGGAAAAGTGTGGGTGTGGGGTATATGAGAATCCCCCTATATTTTCAATGTAGCATTTATGTAATCTAAAGCTTCTTTAAAAATAAAGATAAAATTTAAAAAAAAAAGTGTATATATCTATATAAGCCTTATTGTGTATGTAGAGATTATTGTTTTCCTAAAGGTGACATTCAATAATATATTTCAAGTAATGCTTGTGGAAAAATGCAGCTTTTTCCTTATTGAAAGAAAACAGTGCATAAATAAAAGTGCTATAATATTTATTTTCCTCTTTATGAAAGCTTCCTAGGACTATTATGATTTAAAGAAAATGTTCTAAGTCGGGATTGGGTAGAGGAGGAGACAGTGGTGGTAGGATGGAAAGAGATTTGAAATGCCTGGAAGTGGAGTGGAATAACAATTTTTTAAAACAAACACAGAAAACAAAGAATTATGGCAATTTGCCAGATTATTTTATCAAGTGGGTACATATTTTGTTGTATATTTTACTGAGTTCAACTTCAAAATCTTATAGTGATTTCTATAACTCTGTGCAATTTCAAAGTATATACACTAAAATAAGCCAACAAGTAATTAAAATAATTAATAAAATATATTGAGTAAGTAAGACAAAAAGTTGACTTAAAGAAACTTCTAGTTATGCTGTTTTTGAACAGCTTTAATTGGATCAGGGCAAAAAGAGTTGTTTTTAGTAATGATATTGTTGATGGTAGTGTTGGTTTTATTATTCTGAGACTCTATTGTGTTTGTTACACAGAATAAAGCAAATGAATATTGTGGCAGTTTAAGATTATTTATGAACTCCCCCAAAAGAGGATTATGTTTGTAAACTGATCTGTTCCTCTGGTGATACCCTTTGATTGTATTAAATTCAAGGGTTTTAAGTTTACTTTATTAAATTAATTTAGGGCCTTTGATTTGACCACATCAGTAAGGGGTGACTCAGGTTAAGTCCCCACCCCCTTGGTGGGCTGATATAAACAGACTCTCACTTAAGAAGACACGTGGAAGAGGACAGTGCTTTGTCATGTTTAATCCTGGGGCTCTGGAGAGAGCCGAGCCATTTGCCTGATAGTTTGCAGCTGAGCAGGTGAGCAAGCCTGGAAAGAAATGAACTCTACGCCAGACCGATATAGATAGGCCTGAAAGACAAGCCCTATGGCAGCCCACAGCTGAGATCAGAAGAAGCTGGGCCCTTGGAACTTTAAGAGGAAGAAGGAAGGCGACACCAGGCAGAGATCGCCTACCATCTTGCTTCAACACATGACAATTGACTTTGGTGAGAAAGCAGCCTTGAGTTGGACTCTTCAGGGCCTTGTAACTGTAAACTTTTACCCCAAATAAATACCCTTTATAAATGCCAACAGATGTCTGGTACTTTGCATCAGCATCCCTTTGGCTGATAATACAAATATATTGGTGTGAACGAGAAGGAGAATTTTTAGCATTGAAAGAAGGAAATAAAAATATAAGATCATTAAGGTTGATTAAGAATAGTTCTGATTTTGAATAGGAAGTGTCAGTATACTTATATTAAAAATTAAAGTATTTTCCCTAGTTCTACTAAAAAAAGTCCTTAAAACAACGGCGAGCCCCAAAATGATGAGCATTCCTTGTGTCAATATTGTGCTTTCTAACTACCATTTCTCACAAAAAGGATCCAGAAACTCCCTGGATATATAGCTGATTCCATATCTGCCAGAGGAAATTATAAGCTAAGTTTAAAAAACATTAGATAAGGAGTAAGTTATAAAAGACTACCCACTCTTTAAAAGGACTCTTGGAGTTAACTTGAAAAGCCTCCCTATGGGTAAATTTGAGGCAATTTATGCATTATAAGATTAATAACTTTGATGGATTGAAACACAGCAAATATATATGTGTTTATAATATGATTTAAAAAATAAATCCTCAGTGCTCAGCTATAGAAAGAATCCAGTGATTTACAGTCTTTCCTATATGAACTGTATTTTAGGGTAAACAAATAATTGATTGAGAAAGTTTTTTTTTTAGAGAAGTATTTCAGCTAATAAAAGAAGAAGAATTAAAAAAACAGTAATTTGCATCCCTAGTGAAGTAACTGATCTAGGCAATGAGAAGCAACAACTAATCATGTACCCCCATAAAGCCATTTATGAAACAAACTTGCCATTAAATCAAACCTGATTCCAGATATAAATGAGAATTTAAAGGAAATAATGGAGTTAGAAAAACATATTAAATGCCACCTCAGGGTAACAACCAGCAAATTAGAGAACGTGGGAAATTTCACAAGACAATCTAATTTCTTCAACAAGTGGATTATAAGAAAACAAAATATACAAGGGGGACTGATGGATCTAAAGATACCTAAGAGCTATATTAACAAATTGCAATATGTAGATTTTATTGAATACTGAATTGAACAAACAAAAAATATAAAACTATCTGACATTAATGAATTGCTGTCATTTTTTGGTGTGATAATGTTATTATGTTCTGTGTTACAAAAGGATCCTTATATTTAAGGGACACAATCAGAAATATTTATAGAGAACAGGATATGATATCTTGTATTACTTTCAACATAATCGGGGGTAAAGGGTGAATAGAGATGTATAAAAATTACCATGAATTTATAATTGTTGAAACGAGATATGTGTAGATGGAAGTTCATTATGCTACTCTCTCTACTTTTGTATGTGTTTGTGTGTTTGAAATTTTCCATAAATGAGTTTTAAGATGGAGCTCTAAAATGGTGTGATTAGTAATTCAAATCAATTTTAAAAATTGAATATAAATACTATTTTCAAAAGTTCTATTTTCCATATTAAGTTAAAATATTTATATCAATTCTGCTTTTAGAACAGAAAGTAAAACAATTAAGGTTTAAGTCACTTGATCTTGATAGGTAAGACTCTCCTTGTTGACCTGTTTAATAAAAATTTAGTAGATGTAATGCATAGATTTAGTATCTCTATTATATTTAAGTCAGGAGTTGGCAAATTTCTGTGTACCAGATAATAAATTTTATAGACTCTTTAACTGGTCATATAGTCTACTGTCACAACTATTAAACTTTGACATTGTCGTGTGAAAGCAGTCATAGAGAATACTTAAATGAAGAGTGTGGCTATGTTCCAATAAAATTTTCTTTACATAAATGAGCAGTGGGCCAGATTTGTCTGTCAAATCCATTCTTTTTTTTTTTTTTTATGAACTCAATCATCACCAAACCAGTCCAATCCTCTCCCCTCTAGATTCCTGCAACAGATAGCTGCCTTCCTCATATATTAAGAAAGCATCTTTTTGAAATATATTAAGATGTTTTATTTTTAAATATCCTTGTATCCCTTCTTTCTGGTTAGCTAATGCCATATATATTCGCTATGGGGTAGAAACAGAGTGGGAGGATTAAAACTGTTAGGGCAGAAATGCAAAGAGAAAAAGAAGCAGTCAATGCTTAGCTTTTATGATCAATGAAAACAAAGTTTTTTTGTTTTGTTTTGTTTTTGTTTTTAATTTCCTGGCAAGAAACGAGTAGCCAGCTTGAGTTTTTCTGAATATACAAATTTGCCATGGACAAATTATGAGCCAGGACTAGTGTGCTTGTATATCTGTTTCACAATTAGCAAGAGGTACAGAGACCTCAAAATACCATGGAAGGGAATCCTGTCCTGAGATCAAAGTGAAGAGCAAAGTGTTCAACATCAATGTGCTCACTTCTAGACCTGGAAGGAGGAACCCCAAGGGTGTGTGTGTGTATGTGCATATGTGTGGTATTGGTGGGGATGGAGGTATTTCTGGGGATGCAGTGGAAACCTTCAAAAGATAAGAGGGAACATGAGAACACTGGAACTATTAGCCAAGTTCCCTGGGTGAAATTCATTCAAGGCCCCATCTGGCCTGGGGCCATATCTATAATAGTACATATGAATGGAGGCAGTGGCTACACAGATGAATGTGAGGAACACAAGTGTTTTCTTTTGGGTCATACATGTTCTGCAGAGGATCCAGATGCTTTTCTATTTCCCAGGTAGGGATGTGGAGGGAGGAGATGTGGAGGCGAGAATAGAGATGATAAGAATATCTGCGGATCCAAGGAGTGCTGGAATTGGAATGAGGAACCACAGTGTTCAGGGCTTTCCAGCCAGAGATGGATGAGTGGGACTATAGATTTTAAGAGTGGTTCCTAGCATCATGGAACCATTTACACCTCACTAGACACTAGGCCAGGGGCTTATGAGAAAAAAAATAACATTCTGTACTGAGACTGGAGGAGACTCAGAGGACAATGTGAAGTATTTAGCCCAGAAACCTTTTGGAGAAGAAGAGGGGAAGGGCAAAGAAAACCAAAAAGTGAACATTTAACCATGAGGAACTGTTTGAAAAAAGAGTGAGATGCTATTAATTAGGTAATTGCCAAATCAAAGCCCTCCGCTCTCCACATCCTCCCTCCCCATCTACATTGTGGGATATACCACACACTTAAATTATTATCCCTGTTACTCTATTCACTCTGGCTCCTTTCCAGTCATTCATTACATTAAAGTGAGAGCAGTCGTTTCAAATTACAAACTACTCAATGTCCCCTTCCCACTTAAAATGCTTATGGGTTTTCAAAGCCAAATTCTTCATATTGCCTACTTGGCCCCACAAAATCCAGCTCCTACTTTTATGCCCAGTTCCGTTTTCACCTTGCTCGGCTCCTTCACAATGGTTCCAAATCAAGTGCTCTTTTCTTACTCCTGACAAGAGGTCTTTGTCTATGATGTAATCTCAGTCTGGAATGTTCTTCCTTCTTTGTCTGATTACTCTTCCATCAAATCTTAATCTCAAGCAGTTTAATCCCACTGATACCCAAATTTTATGCATTCTATGCCCATCATCTTAGTGTGACATGACCATGTAGCCCTACACAACACTTTCAAGATTTGTTTTGCTGTATTTTTTAAACATCTATAATATTTTGTACTTAAAATTCCCCATTTAAATGAAATCAAATTTAGTTAATATACTTATTTCAAAAGGAACTGTTCAACTATTATGAAAAAGGAAAATTGATCAAATAAAGTCACTATCCAGGAAGAGTTTCACACTGTTAAAACCTATTTGCAAAAATCTTAGCATTTTCTAGCTAAGTCTTTGTCTCTCTTTATTAAAAAGGGAGATTAGGAAATACTAGAACATACTAATATCGAACTATGAGTTTCTTCTTGGCATGATCAGAAGGTCTGAAATAAACAAAAGAAAAGAATTGTACTCTGAGTTTAATTAGTATTTAACTTAATAAAAACTTAACTGTAATTTAATTATAATTTAATTCAAGGTCTATGTACCATATGTAATCATCTTCTGTACCTCCAAAAATAACTTATTTTTATCACTAAGTTAAATTTAGTGATAAAATAACTATATTATATTATATAGAATTATATAATATAGTTATATTATCACTAAATTATATAATATAATATATATTGATAAATATGTATTATATATATATAATATGTGTGGTATTATATATATATATAAACTATGTAATTTTATATACTACCTACTTTCCCTATTCACATGATAACTTTTGTAGCATTTATCACAGTTGTAGTTTTATATTTATTTGATGAAATACCCTCTTCCTACTATACTATAAACAGCATAACAATGGGAAAAACGTGGGGAGTTTAGCTGAGTAAGGTGTCCTCAATTCTTAGCAAAGAGCATTTACATAGAAAGCACTCATTATCTACTTGTTTAATTGATTATTGAATAAATTAATAACAGTCATTACCTTAATGGAGAACAAAGATATAGAATATATAGAGTAGGTAGAGAAAATAGGTATTGATGGAAACTGGGGAAATTCAACCTAAATTTAAGGGATTTTTTAGAGAAATAAATGCTTGCAGAGGAATAGGATCTTGGGATAAGAAAGAAAAATATTGATCAAGAAAACAAAAAGGATGATTTCAGGGAAGCCAAGGTTTATAATGGTGTAATATTTTCTTACATGTTATGCTTGCACTAATAATTTTCTTTGTGATATTCCAGACATAGGAGCAAACATTTTCTAAAAGTAAATTAATGGCATCAGGATGACATAGATTCTGAATATTTGTGATTGGTAAGGCAGAAAAGAAGGAAATGCTGTTTTTCCAAGTGTTTTTTTATTTTTTCCAAAGAGTTTCAATCAACTGCAGCCAATGAGATTTTAATTATGAATAATTCTGAACATTTAATAGTACCTCCTTAGGGAGATTTAATTCTGTTACTCTTCCTGTCATCTGTTATCTCCACAGTAATGCCTGACTAGCTCTCCCAGGCCAAAAGGACACTTGCCCCTCCCTTGGAGTTGACAAAGTGGCTGATTTTTTCCTTTTGTTTTAGTTTCTTGCAAATTAGGGAATTGCTTGGCTTTTGGCACTTTTGATTTTGGCTTTGGAAACTACATTGTTTCCTATAGGTTAATGCTGGAGAAGTCATAGACACACCTAAGAGGCATTTTCCAGCCCTCGCCATTTTTATTGTGCGCAAATGTTTTAATATGTTTTCATTCCGCCCCAGCCTCCCCCTAACCCCGCCCCAAACGAGATGCTTGGTCTAATGAAAAGGTCTGACTATAACTTAAACCCTAAACCAAAACTGAGAGCAAACAGTTCCAACTGTGTATGAGGGCAGGAACAATCAGTGGCAGAGCCTCTTCCACCTGGGTTGTATAAAGACACCCTTGGGCAGCACAGATTTGTCTCTCCTCTCCGACACAAAGTCGGTACGTGGAGCTGCCATCCATGGACCCTGACCTGAGTAGTTAGCCGTCCCTGAAAACCGGTTATGATGAGATCTTTTCTCTTGCTCTTTTGGACCGTTTTGCTGTTTAAGTAGTAAAGCAGTCATTTGCTAAAGGCCTTTGTTATGACTGAGCCTGTGTTCCAACAATGCACTGTGTACCTAGCGACTGACTCCACAGTTAATATTTTTGATTGATTTCTTAAGAATTTTCCTAATCAAGCATGTGCCACTGAAGTCTTTTTCTATATAGACAAACTTTTCATTCCCTTTAAGTGGGTCTAATATTAATGTTTTATTTGCTAAATGGAGTAGAGACTTATTGTAATAAATGCCTGTGTAGACATGTATTTTAAAATAGATTTATTAAATTCTAAATTCAACTACTACTAGGATATTAAATTTTTAAAATATTCAGTTCATATTTAAAACCGTCTGTATCACTTAATCTTCCTATTGCTTCTATCAATCCATCCCAAAACACTTAAGTTCTACTATGACCTAGAAACTGAGCTGGAAGCTAGAGATATAAACATATTCCTTTATGAGTTTGAGGTCTAACCCAGCACATGATAGGTGATCAATAAATTCTTTAGTCACAAATATTTTCTGATGCCCATTTGCCATTAATGTAAATGAAAGCTTATCCTTCTCTCTAGATTATGGACAGTCTATATACTTAAAAAAATAAATCAGCTTTTCCATTTTTTTCTAATGGCTCGACTGATCAAGTCAGAAATTTAATAAAATCAGTTTAAAAATATAGATATATCTCTATAAAGAAATACCTGGTAATAAAGAACGTTTGAAAAGCTATCAGGTTCAGCTGTAATACTGTTATTGGATTAAAGTGATTAAGGGTCAAGTGCACTAACTGTAGAAAAGGAATCTTTTTTAACATAAGACTTATAAGGCAATGAAAGCATGTAAAAAATTACCTTTTCTATAGTGAGAGGTTCTGCAATAAAAAAATTACATCATGGAACTGAAATAAATGATCATTTCAGGTGCAACATACTAATTTTTGTCAGAAAGTAAAAATAGAAGTAATTTGTTTAATATTTTAAACTACATAAACTCAGCCTTCAATGGCCAATAATGATATTTTTTGCTTTTTAAATTATTTTAAATACATTTTAAACATTAATTTTTTATAGTACCTAAATAAACAGAAATTTAATTTCTATTATTTAACATGCTGGATCATGGATGTGATTAACTCTTTATTTCTAGCAATGTATCCTTAATGGTCATCTCAGCTTACACTGTGTCTTAGTATGCCAGAGCTGTGATCACAAATATCTCGCAATGGATTGGCTTAAACAATGGGAAATTATTGGCTCATGGTTTTGAGGCTAGAAGTTATCCAAAAATCTAGATACTGGCAAGGCTTACTTCTCCCTGAGACTGTAGCATGCTGGCTCTAGTTCTAGCTGCCAGCGATCCTTGAGGTTCCTTGGCTATCCTGTTACATGGTGATGTCCTCTCTTTTCTAGCTTCTGTAACTTCCTAGTTGTCTTTTTTAAAGTCTCAGTAATTCAGATTAAGACCCAACCTCACTCAGTTGGGCCATACCTTAACTAAAAATAACATATTTAAAATGTCCTATTTTCAAATAAATTCACACCCAGAGGAATGTGGATTAAAATAAAAAACGTGTTTGTTGGGGTACATAATTCAACTTGCCACACACCAGAAAAAATAATATGCTCTCTGCCAAAATCTCTTTAGAAGGTATTATCTATTTCTAGTAGAAGCCAAGTCTCCGGCTGATGTTGCACTCCCATTCAGCTCTAACAGGTTGCTGCTAGCAATCTTATTTTTACACAGTTTGAAACCACATTATAATATATAAATGTTTATATACTTATTTATATAAACATTATTCTATCCACTTAATTTATGCAGAATTGTTTTTAATCCCCTGTTGATTTTAAACAAGCAATGTTGTTCAGATCAATTCAGATCTAATAAACTGATTCAGTTTTACTGAGATTATGTAGTAAATACCGCTTTTAAAATGATAGTGCCAAAAGTATTTTCATTATACTGAGATGCTATAAATATATTTGTACCAATGGATTTTAGCTTGTATTAAGACAACTAGGTTGGACAGTTGTAATGATAATGAAGAGAAAAACAATGGTGAAGAATGTCAGTCTGCTGGATAAAATATAGTAACCCACAACTTGAAGCAATATGCTATTGCATTACTTGGGCATAAAACACAACAGGCCAACCCATGGAGTAGACTAAGAAGAAAGTAATATCAACTCTTCTTCCATTTAGAAACACAAAACCAATGTAAGTCATCCTAATAAATACCCTGGCCAAGAAATTCATTCCTCTAGCCACTGAAGTTATATTTACTTACTTGCTTCACTCTTATGAAATTATCACATGCAAGTTTTGATATTTTTTACCCTATTTTATTATACCTAATATCACACTTAGTTTATCTTTATATCTCATATCTCATTTAGTGGTGAAGACTATAGATAACAGTCATTAATAGATATTTAATTATTTTAAGTTATTCAAGATAATAAGAAAATTCTCATATTTCTCTATGATTATCATAATAGTATATTTATCCCATGCCAATCATCTCACATGCACAGTGTCTGGAAAATAGTATGCATTTAATAAACACACACTAAATGCATTAATGGCAAATTATTCCCGATTTAAGTGGGAAATTTATGTAATGGTTTTTAAGATGACCAAAACAATTTCATGATAATCAGAAATCATGTCATAGCCACAAATGCATATTAAAAAGAGAAATGATATTTTGAGGATGTAATTATAACTGTGACAATACTGATCATACCAATTATTCAAAGTTCAATTGTCTAATAAGTTTCTTAATTTTAATATCATTATTACTCTAGTGAATAATCAGCTTTAATTTCCCACATAATATGCATAGTTTTATTGACCAGGCATAATTCTTATTTTTAGTAAAATCATACATAGCTAGGAAAATATTTTGGGAAATATTATTCTGCTGTAGATTGTTTTGTGAAGAATTAATGTTCTCATGAAGTCTGATGAATGTCGATAACTTTCTCTTACCAGAAAAAAACAAAGTATTCTAGTAATCTACAGTGCAATCCACCCACTTTTTCATTAATTTTTGCCATGAAAATGGAAAATAAATCCACCTTTGGTGATGGTATAAATCAACACATCAAATGCACCTCCATAAAACCCATAAACACACTTATTGTAATTAAACATATATCTTCAGGGGCAGAGTTTATTAAATACAAATACCCTAATCTTTCAGGCTCTGTTCATGTTTATATTTTTCTCTTGCATCATACCAAATTATATAATTATACCAATACAGCCTTATGAACATATTTTATAAGTGTAACGGCATTTTCGAACAGAAAACAAAAAAGATTTTTAAGATGTATCACTCTTTAGTGATAAAAGTGTAAGAAATATAATTAAAAAATAAACATCCACATTTTCATTTATCATTGAAAAAGAACTCATTCTGAATACTAACTGATTTATCTCAGAATAGCCCTGGAATGGATCATCTATGTAAACTCTCTAATTCCTTTTAAAGAAGTCTAACTGAAATAAGTAAGTTATTTAAGTGACTAGAAAATTAAAATCACCTTAGCAATGTGGGTCTCCCTAAAAATTCTAGAATTAAAAAAAAAAATCTAAAATTTACAGAAAAGTTATATGTGCAATACAAAAGACTTTTCTCCCCTGAATCAATCAAGACTATATTGCAGAGCTCAACTCCATCAATCTGGAATACTTTCATACTAACAAGGACATGCTTGGGTATAGCCATATTACAACTATCAAAAGCAGGAAATTGCCATTACTATATTACAACGATCTAATACTTGCACCCCATTCAGGTCTCACCAAATGTCCCTCAAATACTTTTTTATTTATTTATCTATTTTTTAAATGTTTAAATAATAATTAAAAAAATTTTTTTAACAGATATTTAGGTTACATAAATGTTACACAAAAAATATAGGGATTCCCATATGCTCCACTCCCCAAACCTTCCACACCCTCCCACATAAACATCCTTCATTAGTGTTGCACATTCATTGCAATTGATATGCATGGGGCTTTGCCATTAAGCATGGACCACAGTTCACATTGTAGTCTATACTCTCTCCCACACAGTTCTGCATGTTATGTTACAATATAAAATGGCCTATATCTGTTGTTGCAATGTCATTCAGGACGATTCCCAAGTCCTGAAAAAGCCCCTATATTACAACTGTTTTTCCTGCTCCCTGCCCCAGAGCCTCCAGTGGCCACTGGCTCTACATCAATGTTGTAATTTCTTCCATTGCTAGAATCACAATATGTCTATAGTAGACTACCAGTAAGTACACTGTAGTCCAGAGTTCTTTCCCCAGTCCTGAGGATTCTGGGATGGTGATGTCCACTCCACCTCTAATTGAGAGGGGACTTATATCCCATGGGGAAGATGGATGGGACTATTTTGTTTGCAGTTGCAAACTCTCTCTGTTCATTGGGATGTTGTTGTCCATCAACATCTCCTTGTTAGTTGTCCTAGGTGAGTCCTGTGAGCTGTAGAGTAGGTGTTGCAACTTCACTGAGGTTCCAGGCCCAGCTGGCACATGGACAGCCCAAAGACTCGAGTCTCTTGAACATATACCTACAAACTCCAGCACCAAGTATAGGTTTAAATAGAATGGACAGATGAGCCATGTGTAGGGAAGACACAATTGAGCCCAACTCTGTCACTCTCAGGAGCACAAACTCCAAAGTAAGGCTCACTGGCCAGGCACCAAACTCCAGAGCTATCTGCCCTGACCATAGGACCTGGGTTTCTCCAGAGACTTCAGGAGCCCCACTATTTGGGGTAGTATCCACTTTGGCAGCTATGAGATCCTGCTGAAATTTGCATAAGCGTTGCCTCTGGGATGACCTCCTGACACACTTTGAAGTCTCTTAGCCATATAAACTCATTTGACTTTACCTTTCCCCCCTTTTATTCAAGGTCTTTTTCCCATTGCATTGCTAGTTGGTGCTTGGTAGCAATCCCTCGGTGCCAGGGAGGTTCATCCCCGGGAGTCATGTCCCACGCTGGGAGGAAGGTAATGCATTTATATGCTGAGTTTAGCTTAGAGAGAGGCCACATTTGAACAACAAGGAGGCTCTCAGGAGGCAACTCTTAGGCACCCCATAACAATAGGCTAAGTTTCAATTTCTAGAGCGAAGGCTCATAAGCCTAGTCATCAATATCAAAAGGGCACATCAGTGGATCATCCTCCTTCACCAGTCATTGCCCCTGCACTTGGAGGACTGTTGCTGCTCCATTAGAGAATGTGGCAGAGCTCTCCAGGATGTATGCCCAAGTGAACTCCCTTCCATGTATCCCCCATCACTGACACCCCATACCAATGATCCTCCCATGCCCCAGTTGTAACCCTTCTGTGAACCAAGGCTTCTTCAAAAATGAAGCCATTAAAATAGTCAAATACAATTAATAGGAAAATGAAATGATAAGTTTAAATATAAGAAAATAAAATACATAAAAATTTTAAAACTAAAAATAAAATAAAATTAAAAGAATTGGATATTTAAAAAATAATGAAAAATATTAAAAAAATTTTTTTTGACATTTTGCCTTTCATCACTGTAATATTCGGTGTCCTGTCTATACAGTGGCATTTTCTTCCATTTATTCCCCAGTGTCTTACTATTTTTCATTTTGTTTTCAAAGAAGTTTTAGTCACAATAAAGATACATACAGAATATAGAATACAGGAGACTCTCATATACCCAACATCCTCCCCTTTCCTTCCTTCCTATTTTAATATCTTTTAATATGTGGATGGTACCTTTGTTATAACTGATATACAAATAGTGAAACATAGCTACTAACCATGGTCAATGGTTTACATTTTAGACCGTACACTTTTATAAATGTTGATGATATTTAACATGGCCTGTGTCCATCATTGTAAGATCATGTAGAACACTTCCATTGCCCACTAAATACCTGCTGTTCGATCTATTCTATTCTTCCCTCCCCCTCCCCTTGGGGCCCAAGCAACCCCCTGGCTTCACTTCTTGGATGACAAGATTCATAGTTACATGCAACAAGACTGAGGTCTTCACATACTGGTTTGTCTTCCCCCATTAGGAACCGCCCATGCTCTCGAGAGACCCCACCTCTATTTGTGAACAAATCAATCCTCCTGAGGATGGGAGCCCAACTCCTTCCTGCTCATTATGTGGGTCTCCACCCACTGATACAACACATCATGACAAAATGATCACTCACACACTCCCTAGAAGCCTGCTCCAGGTGCATCCTGTTCCGAATGTCCCCCTATCCAACACCCTAAACAACTAACCCTTCCTTGTCATATTGCCATAAGAGCATTCCCAACTTTGTACTTTCAACCACATACCCACAAATCCCCGGGGTTCAACTGGTCCCTCTCCCAACCCTCCCCCCAGATCCCTGGACCTTCCAACCCACCCTTTCCAATCTACCCACCTGTCAACCCTGCACCACCCAACCCAATAATATCACTACCCTTCTGTCATATCCCTTCAATACGCAACTACACACTTTGGCCTGCCATAAATTATGTCCATATGGGTATTGGCTCACAACCTTCTTCTCCCTTTCTATTTCTTGTATATCTATCTTCCAGCCAAGAGCTCTCTGAATCTGCTCAAATTGCTTAATTCATATCAGTGAGGTCATGTACTGTTCATCCTTCAATGCCTGGCTTGCTTCACTCAACATAAGGTCCTCAAGATTCATCCCATCCATGTTATCCTGTGTATTAGCACTGTATTCTTTCTTACAGCTGAATAATATTCCATTGTATGTATGTACCTCATTTTGTTTATCCATTCATCTGTTGATGGGCATTTGGGTTTATTCCAACTTTTGGCAGTAGTGAATAATACCGCTATGAAGTGGTGTGCATATATCTGTTCATGTCTTTGCTTTCAATTCTTCTGGGTATATCCCAGAAGCTGGATCATATGGAAGTTCTATAGTTAATTTTTTGAGGAACCGCCAAACAGTCCTCCACAATGGCTGGACCATTCCACATTCCCACCAGCAGTGGATGAGGGTTCCCGTTCCTCCACATCCTCTCCAACACTTGTAGTCCTCTGTTTTTTTAATAGCCACCATTCTAATGGGTGTAAGATGGCATCTCATTGTAGTTTTGATTTGCATTTCCCTAATAGCTAGTGATGTTGAGCATCTTTTCATGTGCTTTTTAGCCACTTGTATTTCTTCCTTGGAGAAGTGTCTTTTCATTTTGCTTGCCCATTTAAATGAGCTCTTTGTTTTTTTATTTTCAAGGTGTAGGATTTCTTTATATATGCTGGATATTAGGCTCCTATCAGACATATGGTTGCCAAATATTATCTCCCAATGGGTAGGCTCCCTTTTTACTTTCTTGATAACATCCTCTGAGGTGAAAAAGTTTTTAATTTTGAGGAAATCCCATTTATCTATTTTGCTGCTCATGCTTCGGGTGTGAAGTTCATGAAGCCATTTCCTATTACAATGTCCTGTAGATGCTTCCCTACATTATCATCCAAGGTCTTTATGTTCTTGGCTTTTATATTTAGATCTTTGATCCATCTTGAGTTGATTTTTGTATAAGGTATGAAATGGTGTTCCTCTCTCATTCTTTTGGATATGGATATCCAGTTCTCCAAGCACCATTTGTTGAAGAGGCCATTCTCTCCCAGTTGAGTGGGCTTGGTGGCCTTGTTGAATATCAGATGACTGTATATGTGAGGATCTATATCAGAACTCTCAATTCAGTTCCACTGATCAGTATGTCTATCCTTGTGCCAATACAATGCAGTT
>JAQZBX010036192.1:0-24283 GCA_029593785.1 Cabassous unicinctus
GAGGTGTGGAATAGTTATTGCTTAATATGTACAGAGTTTCTGTTTCAGATGATGAAACAGTTTAGGCAAATGATGTTGATTGTAACCAAATGTTGTGCATATAAATATCAACAATGAATTGAGTACTTGAATATAGTTAAAATATAAATTTTGAATTGTACTTATGTCACTACAATGCAAACTTTTAAAAAATATATAAAGTTTTTAAATTCTTGTTTAGTTTTAAATTTGTAGAAATATTAACAGATCTATTAATGAAATAAATTTAGCACCACAAAAGGATATGCAGGAAAAATAAATGAGACTATCCATTCATGGTGGTAACCTCAGGCCATGTTGTGTAAGAAAGTCTAAATACAATTCTTACGATGAACAAGTATTTTAAAAATAAGGAAAAGAAAGACAGGTGGTAATTGTTATAAGCACAAAATTCCTAAATGTTTGGGCAAAGTGTAATCAAGCAAAAGAGTGTAGCATCTATGGTTTCCATTATTTTATATTTAATGGATAGAATTCCCCACTTTATTGAAGAGGATAATAGTAAATTTCTAAAGGTAATGTCAAGGGTTCTATCTTCACCCTATGTCAGAGCTTTGGAGATCTAAGGGGCATAGACCATGTGGGCAACCCAGTGCTATACTTTGGAACACCTTTAAGTCAATGGATGGGGTATTTGATAGGAGATTACATCTGTGGAAGGCAGGGGAGCTCATGGAGGAGAATTCATAGGAATGGGATTTCTCTGAATCAGAAACTGGCCTACTGGGTACAGAGAATAAGTCATAAACATTTCCTTTCTTTTAGACCAGTGTACCAGAGGGTAATGATGCTCATTACAAGGAAATGTGTTAATGATGGCTTTAATGAAGATGTAAATATCTCCTTTGCTGATTTATCTCATCCTGGGTAACTCTGGTCTGGATGAGATGTTCTAGTTTCCTTGGGAGCCCCAACTTTGGCTGGGGACTGATGCCAGTCTCTTTCCTGCAGTCTTGATGGTGAAAAAGCTTCAGTTCCTTCAACTACCGCCCAGGAAGTACTTTGTAGTTTCACAGGGAGAACTTCTCAGAGACAAAATCCCATTGAGTCTGTAAGCTAAGGAAAATTTGCAGGAAAAGGGTCATGGAGAAAGGAAGTCAAGAGTTTTTCCCTGAGGTCATCTGAGAGACAGTCCAGCCTAGTCTGGCACTGAGAGGTCATTGTACTTGTTTTCCCTGCTAGGATAATTAATGAATGTATGTATTTATTATGTTTGAAAAGGAGGTGTCCATTATGTAGGGGTCTTTGTTGCCAATTAGTGATTGGTTTGGAAGGACAATTAGAAATGGAAATGGGTGGGAGAAAGGGGTTCCAGGAAAAGTAGAATATCTCTCCATGGAGACTTGTACTAAATGGGAATAGGGGAAAATGGGTTATTAGCAGTGGAGGAATGTGTAGAAGTAAGGGCTTTTTCTTGAGTGCTTTATTTGAGCATGTTTCTCTATTGATGGCAAAGGTCCTGTACAATGGAGGCAGATTTTACCTTGCTCAGAATTTCCAAGGACAAACACTCCCACAGTGGGTATTACATGAGGAAAAGTCAGTTTTAATTAATAGCTGTCAGATGGTATATTAAAATCTTTCCTTGGAAATCATTCCTTTATTGGTTTAGTTATATTATTATGAGTTTGTAGCCATATAATTTTTCCATTGCAGGCAATTCTTTATTCAAGTCTTGGTCTGTATACTGGGGCCTGAGTGTTTCAACTGTTGCTTTGATTGCAATCTTTCAAATACAAACCTAGAGGATTTCCTTATCCTTTTCTTTCTTTCTTTAATATCTTAGCTGCTTGCTTTGTAATTATTTTATGTATGTGTAGGAGTATTTAGGGGCATTGTGTGACAGTTTATAAATTTTGTGTGTTCAAATCAATCTTTCTTTAAGTGTCACATTTATTTTTCTTCCATTGCCTTTCAAACTTAGAATTCCCTGCTTCCTTTGACTTAATGATTAATAATGATCGTTTTATACATATTTCATTAATCATTAAAAATGATTGATGTTTTATATGTATTTCCCTCCAAGTTCCATACCCTGTTCTCTTTATTGTACTCTTTGTCTTTTGTGGTTAAATCTATTTCTTTTATTGCATCACTTTGTGCCTTTTCCTCAAACATTTTTCTTTATCATTTGACAACTGGTCACCTTTTTCTGTTCTATGATTTAGAGGGGTGCACAATCTGTGATTATTGGAAGGGTTCCTAAGGAACTGAAATAAATATGTAGGATTGGGGACTAATTTGGGAAGAATGAGACATTTGAAAATTAGAAGAAAAATCAGTCTCATTTCATCATCCATGATAGCCATTCTTTCACTTACAGAATGGAACCATTCTCAACATTTTACAGATATTCATTTCTCACCTTCACTAATTCATAAGGATGGATACCGAAATCACTTCTATATAGGTGACTGTATTAAGAAGTAAAATTATTTGTTTCCTATCTGAGCTTCAAAATCAATTTTGTACCCTTTCAAAAATTTTTGGAATTCATATCTTTAAACAATCTTTTACCCCTTCCCATAAAATTCCCCAACATTTGTGATACTTATAATATTTCCTTTTGTGAAAAATTGGTTTGTTCACGTTGCTCATTATACTCTTGGTGTGTTCAAACTCTTTGATGTCTTGACACCAAGAACATATCACTACTTTTATTTTGGATAAACTGATTTTGCTCTTTTATTAGTTTTTCTGGGTATCACAATATATTATCAAGGTTGGAATCCCACCAGAACCAAGGAAATTTCTTTATCACAGTGGTAATTTGAGATTATAATTTTTATTTCCACCAGATAAATTGCATTTCTCTCTTTCCACTTGTGTAGCAGATTTTTATGTTTCTTTAACCCCCCGGCAGAAAAATTTCCATACCAAAATAAAGTCCCTAGTTTTCATATGCAAGGAACCTCATGAGCTAGAATTCTGGGTATCATTTTTTAAATATTTTGAGGAAATAATATGATGGCAGTTTGAACTGTACTCAATCATGGCCTATTCAGCTCCTCTGGGGGTGAGAAGAGCATACAGTCAATGCGGTACCAGGAGATCATTTTGTGGTGTTTATGTGTGTATCTCTCTCTGTGTATGTCATTTTGTGTGTGTGTTTATCTCTCTCTGTGTATGTCATTTTGTGTGTGTGTTTGTGTCTGTGTATGCATGAGTATCTGTGCTTATCTGGGTGTTTGTGTTTGACTGTGTGTATCCATCTTTGAGTGTGCTTGTGTATATGTGTATTTCTGTGCATATCTGTCTTTGTGTGTGTCTCTTTGCAGGTGTCTCAGTGTATGTATATTCTTTCTTTCCATGTGTGCTTGTATTTGAATTGTGTGTATATCTGTGTGTGCCTGTGTGTATATGTCTGTGTGTGTCTATCTGTGTTGGTGCATGTCTGTCTCTGTGTTTTTCTCTGTGTGTCTCTGAGCATGTGAGGCTTAGTGTGTCTTTCTGTGTATTTTTGTATTTCAATGTGTGTCCATTTCTGTGTGTGCTAATGTGTGTGTTGGTATGTGTGTATCTTTGCATTTAGCTGCGTGTGTCTCTTTGCATGTGTGCTTGTGTGTGTGTCTCTTTGAGTGGGCATATGCATATTTGGTGGTTTACACAGTCATCAAAGCAAAGGTATTTAATTCATAAATTCTAATTAATGTCTTCTGTAATACAGAGTATGGACCCAAACCATTCAAGAGGAGTAGTTCCATTTCATTTCTAGGGTTGATAGTACCGACTATCAATAAAGGAGATTGCCTTAAGAAAGTAGAGGAGCATCCACATTCAATCAGTTGGGGATCATCAATGGAGAACTGAGTATTTCAGCAGTCAGAAAGAAGAATTTCTATGTCTATTTCAGACAGCCAGCTTTTCCTGGGGAATCTGAGGTCACCTCACTAAATATCTAAATTGGGGTCTGCCCTATGGAACTTGGCCTTGCCAATCACCATAGATGTGTAAGCCAAATTGTATGTGAATACACTCACACACACACATACACACACACACATATGCAGTATGTGGTTCTGTTTTTCTGGGGAATCCTAATAGAGATTTGATAGCAGGAGGGCTATTTGAGAAACAGTATTTTAAGGATGAAATATCTGAGTTTGTTCTGGGATTTTAAAATATTTCTCTCAGCTGATTTGATTAAGCAGGAGTTATGACTCTATTTTCAATGATCAAGAAAATACTGATAGTCCATGTCATGAAATCACAATAGAGATTCACAAAATATCACCATTGGATACTGTTACTCAAATGCTCATGGGAGGCAAGCCTCTGAGTAACATGGTCTTTCCTATTTTAACTGAGTTTTGTGAAGTTAAAAACAATAAAATCTGGTTGTTATTAGATAAAATTGTTAAAGATTGATTATGTTCAGGCCTTTAAATCTGCATCTTAAGCACCACCTGAAGACATGAAAGTTGCTGTGTGTGCTATGAAACGAACTCAGCTTTTTTTGATGCAGGCTTGAGATTTCTGAAAACCAGCTGCATAGTCTCATTAGGTGACGGGACAAATTGCAATGCAAATTGAGTTCCCTTTTTGCATTGTGTCTGCTGTTAAAGTGAGGGCATTTGTCAGGAAGGAATGGGATCCTGAACATTGGAATGAGGCCATATGTGTGAAAGTGATGAAGACAGGGATATTGAAACCTTAGATTCTACTCAGTTTCTTTGCCAGATAAGCTCATAATGTTCTGCTCTGAGGAATCAGGTACCTGACCTCCAGTCTGCCCTGATGAATCAGAATTTCTATTCCCATCTGAAGAGATTAACCTTGTTTCCCCAGATGTAACAGTAATGGAACGTCCTGAGTATTTGGCTTACAAAACACAGCTAATTCCAGTTATAACCTACCTACATTGCCCCTCTTTTATTCACAACTATAACTACCATGAAGTTCCCACAGGTCCTAAAAATTGAGGTATGAAGTGTGACCTATAGGTAGGTGTGCAGCACTCCAAAAGAACAGCATGAGCTTTCAAATATACAGACAGAATTCAGGTGAATATGTGTGGGAATGTATATAAAGGATGTAGAATAATGGGCAAAGAAACAGAATTTTGCGTCAGGCTGAATTTATTGATATGGGCCCACTAAGCAGAGATTCTGGACTGAACTATGTAACTAGATGGGTTAGAAGGGCTGTATCAGTCTGTTCACTTGGTTGGCTGAGGCATTGACCAGTGGCCTACATTGTGACACTGAAATACAAGAACTGCCCTGGTATAATGTAGATGCAGGGAACCAAAGACTTACAGAGATTGTTCTGTTGACATGGATTCATCATGTTAGACCTGCTCACACAACCAAGGATATCCAGAGGACACACATTTCACCACAATTGTGAGGAATAAATTATAAGAGCATCTCCATCATCCCTAACACTGAAAACTCCTGTGGTCACTTTATTCTACATATCAGAAATTAGTATGGCAGTTGCTATCAAAGAATTTGGAAAAAATATCGGGGAAATTGCATTCTGAGTGGCAGAAGCCAAGTGGTAGGACTTACTTGCCAAAAATAATAGTGGATGTGGCTACCCAGATGGACAACAATGTAAAAGCTGTAATCAGAATGGTCTTACTTACAGACATGTGGCATTGGCTAGTTAAACTTGGGGTACCTAGAAGTGAAATGGATTGGGCAGTCTACTAGATTCTGACTTGATATATATAAGAAGAAGTGTTCTAGGATAAGTTAACAAAAGCCTAACATGAATCAAACACACTCAAAACAAAATCATGGCCCCTCAATCTCTTCCCAGACTTGGGACAGCTTATAGGCTCAGAACTCCTTGAAACATGTGAAGTCCTTGAGTCATGGGATCAAGCCTGCTATACTGCCAATAATTTTATACTTTTAATCTTCTAGCAATCCCCAAATACACAAATAGCCTTTTACCTAGGTGATTGTATGTTGGGAATACAGAAATGTTCATGTGTTTGGGGATTATTGGATTCTGTCTCTTAGCTGATGTGAATTCTAGAAGACCAAAAATGTCACTGTGATCCCCTGGTAAATGTAAGGGCTAATGGAGGTCAGGGGATCAAAGGAGTCTTAGCTCAGGTCCATCTCTACAGTGACTGCAGTGGGTTACCAATCTCATTCTGTAGTAATTTCCTTAGTTACAGAATGTATAATTGAAATAGACATACTCAGCAACAGGTGGAATCTTCACACTGGCTCACTTACCTGTGGAATTAGGGCTATTATGGTAGGAAAGGCCAAGTGGAAGACACTAGAACTGCCTCTAATATGCAAAATAGTGAAACAAAGCAATACTGTGTTCCTGGAGGGATTTCAGGGATCAGTGCTACCATCAAGGACTTCAAGGATGCAGGAGTGGTGATTCCCATCACCACTCCTTTAACTCTATTTGATTTGTACAGAAAACAGATGGAACTTGGAGGATGACAGTGGATAATTGTAAACTTAACCAGGTGCTGACTCCTATTGCAGCTGCTCTTCCATGCATGGTATCACTTCTTGAGGAAATTAATATATCCCTCTTACCTAGTGTGGCAGTTTGAATTATGTACCCCATAAAAACATGTCTCAAATCTTAATCAATTCCTGTGGGTGTGAATCCATAGTAAACAGGACCATTGGAAGATATTATTTTTACATAATATGCAGTAAATTGATTCAGGATGGGTCTTAATCTTATTACTAGAGTTCTTTTAGAGAAGGCCATAGAGGGAACACTGCAGGAAAAATCTGGGAGACAATGGAACCCAGATAAAAAGGAGATAATATCATTATGAGTATGGACATTTGAGGAAAAACCTAATAAGTCATAGAGAACTTGCAGACAATCCTAGAAATCCACAGTCTTTAAGGACAAAGTGTTGCCTTGCTGACACATTGATTTTCAACTTCTTCCAGCTTCATAGCAAATGAAATGTTGGAATGGACATAGGTTCATGGAATTCACTGGTATTACCATGTTTCCCATCATCCTGAAGCATCTGGATTGATAATATATTGGAATAGCCTCTGGAAGATTCAATTATTCTGGTAGCTGGGTTGCAATACCTTTCAGTGCTGGACAATGTTTTCCAGGAGGCTCTAAATCAGCAGCCACACTATGGTGCTGTTTTTCCCATAGGCAGAATTCATGGGTCCAGGAAATAAGGTATAGAAATAGGTGTATCACCATTCACTATATGACTCTTATTAATTCATTAGAACACATTTGTTTCCTGTATCTTTGACCTTATGCTCTGCTGGTCTAAAGGTCTTCTTTCCAAAAGGAAGAGTGCTCCCACCAGGAGACGGAACAATGTTTCCACTGGACTGGAGGATAACATACCCAATGGACTACTTTGGGCTGCTCATGCATCTCAATCAACAGGCAAAGAAGGGAATTATGTACTGCCTGTAGAGAATGATGCTGATTATAGGACACCGCTTAATGCTACTATGTCCTGTGGTTAAAGTCATTGGAGAACTGCAACAAATCATCCCAGACAGACTACTAACAGTTCAGCTCTGTAAGAATTGAAGAATTGGATCACTAAACCAGGCAAATAGCCATAACCCACTGAGGTGCTTATGGAGGGTAGAGTGAATAAGGAATGGGTAGAAGAATTAGGTTGTTTCATATGTGAGCTAGGACCACATAACCAGTTGCAAAAATAGGGGGGTATTTCTTCCTTTCTTTGTTATGGGTATGTTTTCACATACACATAAAGCAAATATCTTTGTTTTCTCTCTCCTTTATTCCTTAAAATATTAATTAAATAGTATTAATTTTATATTATAGTATTTAACTTTCAAGATATAAAGGATAATATTTAATATTACCTAAGATCTTGCATCCTTTTATAATGACAGTGTTAGTGCCTTTCTCATAAGATGCCCGACAGCTGTATTATATCAGGTGAAAGTATGTGTATGCTATTGACATTATCTAGAAATTAAGATGTATATGGGTGATAAGTTTATTAAGTGTGGATTGTGATGGTTAATTTATGGGTTAAATTCTCTGGGTTATGCTGTCCTGTTGTTTGGCAAGCAAGCATTGTCTTGATTGTTACTGTGAAGGTGATTCTTAAATGGATTTAAATCATTAGCCACTTTATTCCATCTATAGCTGATTGTATCTACAACCAACAATGGATATTTCCTTCAGGAATGACAGGAGTCTTTTCACCCAATCA
Organism: Cabassous unicinctus; assembly: GCA_029593785.1. NCBI lineage: Eukaryota > Metazoa > Chordata > Mammalia > Cingulata > Chlamyphoridae > Cabassous > Cabassous unicinctus. Next base: position 8,204 of record JAQZBX010036192.1, read on the forward strand.
GTGAAGCCTTAAAGGAGATGCTGAGAATTTCGTTAGTCACAAAACAACATATCTATTCTACTGTAGGCATCCATCTACACTCCTGGGAATTTCATCATAACATTCATTGGAATTTCCAATGTGCAACTTTTTTGGGGGAATTCAACATTACCTTCAATGAATTTCTGACTTACCTGCCATACAGAATTTGGACCCACCAGATCCCATGCTCTCATGCAGCTAATCCCAATATAAACTTCTTAATATTTACTTATATATGTATATGCATGTATATACTGTATATCTATATCTTTTTATCTATCAACTATGTATCTATGTATCTATGTATCTATCTATCATCTATCATCAATTTATCTATCATCTATCTATCTATCTATCTATCTATCTATCTTCTGCTAGTTCAATTACTCTGGTGAACACTCACTAATAAACCTTTGCAATCAACTTAAAGTGCAAGAAGTACAACACACAGATAAGAGACCCTCTATGTCTTGTATTTTCATCATTGGAGTTCCCCTTGTTCTAAAACTTCTTTGAAACCAACCCTCATCCCCCTCCCTTTTATTACTCCCCTGCCACTCTGCCATCCTTACTGACCTTGAACATCCAATAAAGCCCTTTTCTTAGGGCCTTTGTCCTTGATACACCCACGGCTGGTCATAAATGTCTGATATCCTTATGGCTTCTGCTTTCTGTGTTGAGGTGTCTTCAAATATTTCCCTGTCTGCTGGCCTTGCTTGAACATTGAGTACCCCTTCTGAAGCTCTCAAGTTTCCCTGCTTTCATTTCATTTTAGCAGTTTTCACCATGTGACATGTTATATGGGTATGATTTTATTTGCTTAATTTCTTTCTCCATCATCAGATTGCAGGTAACTTTTGTTTTCAGTACAGTAAAACCATTGCTTAGTCAATGCCTGCAGCATAGATGGGCTGAATATTCATTCCACAGATGAAAGAATTTCTATAAAAATCTTACAATGCATGACTGATTGGTAAAATTTTGAAAGTAGGGGAGCAATTACTAATCAAAGTTGGTTCTCATTGTTTAGATTTGGTAAACAAATCCATACATTAATTTACTGGCTTCAACATACAAATTATAGATAAGTTAGCAATGGATGTTTGTTTGAAAATTAGTCATGTTATTTTTCTCTTTCCAGTTAGTCACATCAAGCACATGGGACCAGGAAATCATACAGGAATTTCAGAAAATCTCTTTGGGGAATTTCAGAAAAACTATAATTGTAGTCCTTCCTCTTGGGCCTCTTTCTGTCCATGTACCTGAACACTGTCTTTGGCAACCTGCTCATTATTCTGGCCACCATCACTGACTCCCACCTCCACATACCCATGTGATTCTTCCTGTCCAAACTGTCCTTTATAGACATCTCTTTAACCACCACCACAATGCCAAAGATGCTGGTGAACCCACAGACACAGTTAAGAGTCATATGCAGGCTATCTCACCCAGATATACTTTTTTGTGCTTGTTGCAGGGTTGGATGACTTCCTCCTGGGTGTGATGGCCTATGACCACTTCATGGCCATCTGTCACCCATTGAACTACAGAGCCATCATGAACCCTCAGCTCTGTAAGCTGCTGGTTCTAGGTCCTGGAACATGAGTGCCCTGCATTCCTTGTTACAAAGCATAATGTTCTTGTGGCTGTCCAGTTCTAAACACTTGGAACTCCCCAACTTTTTCTGTTAACTTGATCAGATGAGCCAGCTTTCCTGTTCTGACAAGTTCCTCAATGAAATAATGATGTATTTAGCAGTTTGGGTGTTGGTTTTTGGTCCCTTCACTGTTATCATTTACTCTTATTCCAAGACTTTTTCCTCTGTATGTACAATATCCTCAGGTCAGAGGACACATAAAGCATTTTCCACCTGTGCCTCTAAACTCTCAGTGGTCTCCTTATCCTATGGTACACTCCTAGGTGTGTATCTTAGTTCCATTGCATCACCAAATGCACATTTGGTGATGTGTACTGTGTTCACACTCATGCTGAAATCCTTCATTTACAGTCTGAAGACTAAAGAAAAGATGAGGGCTCTGAAAAGATTCTTCAAGAGGGAAGTCATCAAATGTCATTTCTTCTGTGTCATAGGAGGTATCTGTCATTACAGGGTTCAAAGCCTCACACACAGAGGCTCTGATCATTTCATGGGACAGGAAACTGCCCGAAATTCAAATATAGACTTAAATATGATGAAGAAACCTTAAATCATACTTTCCACTACTGTAGAAAGGATTGTGTTTTTAATCTTAATTTTTAAAGAAGTTTTAGTATACAGAAATGTTACTTAGACAATACAGAGGATTAACATGGCACTATTTGCCTCTGGGGTAAAGTGGGGGATCTGGTGTCCATTCCAAAGCTTAATATCTCCCAAAAAGAGAAAATGATAAAGGAAAGAGGGTAAAATAATAGCAAATGGGGAATTTGATTAAAAGATGTAAGAGTGCTTTTTACTAGCCAAAAAGTTGGAAATAATTTCAAAAAAAATTCTCAAAAAATTTAAATGTTATATAATAATTCATTTAAAAAGAAAATTATAGGGGATTACTATATAACCCATCCACTCCCCCTCACAATTTCCCCTATCAATAACATCTTTTATTAATGTGGTACTTTTGTTGCAATTGATGAACAAATATTGAAGAATTGCTACTAACCATGGTCTATAGTTTACATAATAGTTTGCACTTTTCACTACACAATTTTACAGGTTTTTACAAAATGTAAAATGATCTGTATCCATAATTGCAATGCAATACAAAACAATTCCAATATCCCCAACATGCCCCATGTTACACTTATTCTTTCCTCCCCCTAAATGCAAAATCTCTGTTGACCACTGACAGAATTGCATTTTATGATTATGATCTACTCAGTGAAGTAAGAAATCTAGGTGTTCATTGCAATGGAATATATAGTTTGAGGTGCAGGACAGGGAAACACATTTCACATATTTTATTTGACAAAATATGTGACTCTTTCCATTTCTTTAAGCAAAATGTCTGCCCTTTCTACACATTTTGTCCTAAACATTAAAGGGTATGTAAGTGTAAAATCTATATATTTACTAAAAGATCAGTTGTGTTATCTCCTAGCTCTCATTTCACATTAAAAATAAGTTTTCAACAAAAATATTACTCACATGGAAGAGTATATTATAAAAATTCAGCTTTTTGGATTTTCACAAAATTAATACCCCTGTAAACCACAACCTTAGAATTTCCCACATGTCTGTTCTTTTCTAGACATCTTCCCAATATTTGGAAAAGCACCCTCCTAATGCTAACTTACAGGTTAATTTTGATTATTTGTGTAATATATGTAAATCAATTATAATTTATATTATTATTCTGTGTAAGCTTATTTCCCTGACTCTAACCATAATTTTAGATATGGCTATAAAATGGTTATTGGCTCATGATAACATTTTGTGATAATATATTTAAGTTTGTGTATCCCACTGTACTGTTGTTGAGCATTTGTTTCATTTCCATTTGGCAACCCTCATGAATAATGTTCCTGCATCATCATGGTTTATGTCTTCTCTAAATGCATGTATGTGATAGAAGAGAGTGGGGATGCTGGCTTTGATGGCAAAATAAGGAAAAATAATCCACAACTGGAGGTCCCAGTTGATGAGTCAAGGAACCTGTATGACTCAAGCTTGGCAAGGAAACAGAACCAATAGTTTGTAACATTCAGCGCACTTGAAAGAGTGGAGTTTTGACTCCAGCAGACCCAAAGGATAAAGCATCAATCCACAGATGGCCCAACTTGAAGTTTATTGGAGATTACACTGATGAGTTTCAGACCTCAGCCAGACACCAGGTCTGTATATTCCTTCCAATTTTTCCCTCTGGAATTGAAGTGTTTTATTAAAGCAAAATAAATCTGTGCTGTATTTTGGAAGCAGAGAATCTATTTCCTAGATATCACAGACTCAGGTGGAAAGGAATTTTCCAACAGGACAGATTAGACTCGTAAGTTATTTTGTAAGTCTTTTGGAATATAGTGATAGGGAGAATGTATTTTTTATAATTTAGTTTCTTTTTGGGGTGATTGTATTTTGCATGAAGAAAGAATATATCTTTTTGGGATACAGAGGGTCGACTATGATGAACCAAATTACGTGAACCCTCAAAAGACATGTTCTTAAACTTAATACTTGTTCCTTTGGGTGCAGGTACACTTGTAAATAGGGCCATTTGAAAACATATTATCAGTTAATATGTGGGTTCATATGTAAACAGAATCTTCTAAGATCATATTTGAATAAGTCCAAACAGACTGAGTGTGATCCTTTATTTTTACTAGTGGAGGCATTATAAAATGCCAGGAGTCAGAGGAAAGCACAGGAGGAAATGAATGACACTGCCATATGATAGAGAGCTACCACAAGCAAAACTACTGAAGCTGGGAGATAAATGACCTCTCCCATGTCTTCATTTCAGACTTTTGGCCATAAACCCGTAAGCCAATAAATTCTTGTTTAAACCAAACCATTAAGTGCTCTTTGTCACAGCAGACTGGAAAACTAAGAATCTGAGCCATTGAATTTGTGAATGAGCCAAGCCCAGAGCAGGATCTGACAGAGGACAGAATGTAGGGAATCCAGAAACCCCGCCCAGAGTTGGAGATTTTAAAGTTGTCAGATTTTAGTAATGGGCTTCTCTTGTTCGTGCCTTGCTCTGTATTTTGGGATTTATCTGTCACCAAAGTCTTCCCTCTGTCCCTACTTGTAAGCTACTGTTTCTCAACCCTTATTCTATTATTTCCCCATTAATAGCCTTTTTAGGTATTTTAAACAACTTTCTCTCCACACATGAAATTGTAAAAACACAGTCACATGTTCAATTACTGTGATCCTTTATATGGTTATCCATGACTAGTAATGTCTAAGAATTTTTGTTTATTCTCTAAACCCCTTCTTTCTTCTACCCTCCCTTGCCTCTGATCAATTCTGACCTTATTTACTCCTGGGTCCATTAGGCCACTGGCTCCTAAGATTTACTGTGCAAACAAATCAACTGTTTACCCTGTAAAATACAGATTTCAACACAGCAGGTATGGGATGTGTCTCTAATGACTGCCTTTTTAATGAGGTCCCAAGTGAAGCTGATGCTGCTGGCTCATGGACCCCACTTGGGACCATGACTCATCAGAAGGTGGTGGGCTTGTTTCCATGACATTCATAGGGTAATGGAGGAGAACTTGTCCTGGTGGTACTGTAATACCTTGTGAATAAATATATTATTCTTAGTCTCGTGTCCAGTATAAAAACAAAACAAAACTACAATGCATCTGAACAGTGTATCTAGTTCATCTAGCTATGGTTGAAAATCAACTGCAAATAGCAAAGAGGTGAAAAAAATGAGATGGTAGAAGTTTTGGGGATTTATTTATCCACAACTCACAGGTCTAGGACTAGGGAGTCCAGGGCTGTTATAGAAGCTCAATGACATTGTTAAGAATTCCATCTTCTTTTAGCTTATTTAATATATGTTTTTCATCCTCATGGTCACAGACTAGCTACTATACCTCCAGACACTTAATCCACATACTAATAAGAAATACTGGGAGGAGATTTAGGGACATTGTACAAACAGAAGTGCTGAATGGGTCTTTTTCAAAATTCCCTTTTGTGAAGTATAGCATCTGTAGCAGTTTGATATTGTTTATGAATTCCAAAAATAGATATTGGAGTATGTTTTTAAATTTGTTTTTCTGAGGTTTCACCTTTACATGATTAAATTATGATTAGGGCTTTGATTGGGCCATGTCAGTAAGGCATTGAATCACTGCCTGTTGGTGGGTAAGAATCACAGAGAAAAGACATGGTAAAGGACAAAGCTGAGAGTTTTGATTCCTGGAGCCTGGGAATTAAACCCAAAGAGAAACAGATTCCTAAAGAAGGAGAGAAGGCTTTATTGGACACAGTAGAATCCCTGGGAAGAGAGATGAGCCATTTGTCTGATAGTCTACAGCTGGCTTTGTGGATAGAGCTGAGGAGTGAGCCTGGAGAGAAATGAGCCCCAGAGAGAGTGGAACTCAGCAAGCCTGAAACCCTGCAGATGTAGGCAGCCATCTTGCTCCAACATGTGGCAACAGACTTTGGTGAGAGAAGGAACTTATGTTTTATGGCCTGGTTACTGTTGGCTTTTACCCCAAATAAATACCCTTTATAAAAGCCAACAGATTTCTGGTACTTTGCATCAGCACCCATTTGACGGATGAATGCAACATCATATGGAAAAGTGCCATAAGCCCAATGAATTTTCAAAAAAAGAAAAAAAATGAACTTAGTCCATGTAACCAGAACCCACCAAAAAATAGAACATGGACAGCCAATGAAGATCTCTGTGCCCAATTACTTCCATCCCTTCCAACTTTAGACTAACCAAGATTCAGAATATTAACATCAGAATTTTATTTGTGTTTCTGAAATTTATGTAAATGGAATCATACAAAGTATATTCTTATTTGTATGGCTTATTTGCCTATCGTTATATTTGTAATTCTGTATTTTTTCTGTTTTTAAAATAAAAACATACCTGTTTTCCTAATAACTCATTTAACAGATTGCAGTTTACATCTCGGTAGCCAAATATGTGGCATATAGTATGGTAGGCAGAATAATCTGCTTCCAATGATGCTCATGTAAAAATATGCTCAGATTCACTAACAATCAATGGAAATGCAATTAAAATATCCAGGAAAACTAATGCCCCAATAAGGAATTTGGCAAATAAATGACAAATGCCCAGAGGTGGAGAGGATATGTTAAAATATGAAAACTGTTAATTACCAAAGGTTGGTGACTTGTCTAATAAGGCCTTTACTCTTTTGTTAGGTTTGTTTTGGGGCTGCATTCACCAGAGACTGAACGTTTCTTGTTTTGGGAGTATCTGTCCAGAAGTAAGAGTTTAATTCACAACCTCTTCTGAATCCTTTGAGGTTAAACTATTACTGTAATGTTCCACTGTGTTGAATACAATGTGATGCCACAAGGGGTGTCCTTACTTTAGACAGGCTCAGTTTGAACCTTGCCTCTGCCTCTTCACTACCTCTGTGATGTTGAACTAGTTACCTACTTCCTGTAAATCTTTCCTCCCTCACCTGTAATGAAGGAAAATAATACTAAGTTCATCAGAGCTACAAAAAAATAAATGAGATAATATGTATAAAAAGTTTAACAAGCTAACAATAGAATGTGTGGTCATTTTTAGTCAATAATTTAGAAGTTCTTTTCCAAGAGAAAGGCTTTCACTACTTGAATATATTTGTATTTTTCAAGTCAAGACTGCAGTGTATACTTACCCATCCACCAAACAATTCGCCCTACCATTCAACAAATATTATCTCAGCTTGAGCTCCATAACAAGATTTTTTTTTTTTCTTGAACAGCAGGAAATTATTGGCTCATCATTTTGAGGTTAGGAAATGTCCAAAATAAGTGTCATCAAGACAATGCTTTCTCTCAAAAGACTGATGTTCTGTGGCTGACTGTCAGAGATCCTTGGTCCTTGGCTTTTGTACCACATGGCAATGCACATGGCAGCCTCTCCAGACTTCTCTGAATTCCATTGACTTACAGCTTCTGGCTGTGTTCCTGAGACTTTATCTTTATGGCCTTCCCTGTAAGGCCTTCAGTAATAGAATTAAGATCTATCATGTTTTGGTTGAGCCATAACTTAACTGAAGTAACTTCATCAAAATGTCTTATTTACAGTGGGTTCACACAAGAATGGATAAACTTTAAGTCCATGTTTTTCTGGGGTATATAGCTCCAAACCAACAAACAGGTAAATATAAATTCAAAGATGTGAGTACACTGTAATCTTTCATTTTAATTAGAAATATCAAAATGAACTCATGACTTTTCTTTTTCTAAAATATATTTCCTAGCTAAATCCACTGAAAAAACCTAGAAAAAATGACATTCCATTAACAATGAGCAACTGTAGTGCCCAGATTGTGGTCTCTAAATACTATTTCCTGTTAAAAGGAGCCAGGAATCCTTGGGGAATGGCTGGTTCCAGGTCAAAGGGCAGGAAATGTGCAAAATTAACATTAAGTGTCTTGTGTCAGTTAGCAGTCCTCCAGGACAACTGTGGTCAGGTCAAAATGACTTGGTAGCTAACTAATGAAATAATGGATACAGGTAATGATGATCAAGAGCTGCTAAAACAATTACAGGGAAAGTTGATAGGGCATATTAAAATGGACATAACAGTATGACATCCTCTTGACCCACTGATCAAACTTGGTATCACCAAAGGAGGGGCAATGAGATGCCATAATACTGATGGGGTACAATGGAACAGAGCACTACCTATGAAGTAATCTTTCATCAAACAATACAATCTTATCATGTGTGTAGTTCTCACTACAAGTGCATAAGAAAGGGGCAGGGGCAGTGAGCAAAGGGAGATTAGCTAAAAACTAAGGAAATATATGAAATATATGGACATTAGTTAATAATAATGTGAAAAAAGGCTTCGAGTTCACTCCTTACTCTATCTCTAGTACAGAAGTGAATTAAAATAGGGATTTTTAACAAAACATCTATTTCATTTGTACTGATTCAAACTGGGACATCAAACTCCAGGCAGCCAAAATATTAAGATTTTTTAGGGAAAAAAAATTTAGGAGACGAATCAACCAAATGCAACTTGTGGAACTGTTTGGATCATGATTTGGGCGATATTATTGTATAAAGATTTTTTGAGACAGAGAAAAATTGAACACAGACTGGGTGCTAGATGAGACTAAGAAATAATTTTCTTAGGTGTGAAAATGGAATGATTAATTTGAAAAAAATAGTCCTTATCTGTTGGAAATACATACTGAAATTATTTATGTGTGTATTCATAAGATGTCTTGAATTTGCTTTAATATAACCCAGCAAAAACTAAATAACAACAATAAAAAATCAAAGTATAACTGAATCCATAAGGGTAGACTATAACAACCATTGAATTTATTGGGTAAATATTACTATTCTTTTAGAGTTGTGAATGGTTAAAAATATTCATAATAAACATTTTGATAGCTAAAAATAGAGGGGTCAGCTATGTCCCAAGAAAGAACAAAGTTAAAATGAAAGATTGGAAAAAGGTATTCCAGGCAAGATCTTTAATAGACATTGCAGTTAAAAGATGGATTATATATCATCTTGAAATAAGGAAATGAATATTGAGATGGGTAGGAAAATTCATTAAAGTAGACGTGACTCAAGGTAAGTGACCCAGATGAAGAGGGGGAAATCTTTGAGTTGATTTAATTCTCATAACCTCAAACACATCTTTGTAAATCTTTTCCCAGGGCAACATTTCCAAAATAGGTGTACATCCCATCATTTCAGAGGGTAAATATAAAAAGGATACAAGGAAATTTCTTTACATATATTTGAATGAATTTAAAGGGGAATTTTTAGGTTGTATATGTGTGGGTAGAATAAAAATTAAAAAACAAAACAAAACAAAAAAAAACCCATAGGACTGTACAACTCCAGAATGGAACCCTAATGTAAACAATGGACTGTAGGTAATAAAGTTATTATAATTTATCAATTGTAACAAAATATATCACATTAATGCAGGTATTAATAATAAAGCTGGTATATGGGACATCTTTATTTTTCATATGATTTTCTGTAAATGTATAACTTCTTGAGTGAAAAACGGTGAAAAGGCAACTTACATGGAAACAATATAACTGATAAGAATTAAATATAAAATATATTAAATTAAATATATAGAATAAACAAAGAATTCTTACAACTCCACACAATACAAACAATTCAGTTTAGAATGGGCAATGGATTTGCAAAAAATGTTTCACTTAAGAAGATAGACAAATGGCCAATTAGCACATAAAAACATGCTCAACTTCAGTAGTCATTAAGGATAAAGTAGTGATACATGCTAGAAAGCTGATTTTTGGACACATTGTGCTAAATGAGGGAAGGCAGACACAAAGAGTCAAATATTATATGATTATATTCATATGATGTATACAGAATTGATAAATCCATGGAGACAAAATGAAGATTGGTGATTGTTAGGGTCTAGGGAAAGAAGAGAATGGGGAGTAAATGGTTAATGTGTCTGGGATTTTCTTTAAGGGTGACAAAAATGCTTAGGGACTACATAAATGTGGTGGTGGCACCTCATTGTGAATATATGAAATGCCACTGAATTTTTTACTTTAAAATTGACACTTTTATGTTACGTGAATTTCACCACAACAAAATTTCTTGAAAAAAAAAAAAAAAGGAATGAGCATCTGTTACCTGCTCCTACATGAATAAACTTTGAAGATACCATGCTAGGTGGAATAATACAGATACAAAGAGATATGTATGATCCTGCTCATGTGAAATACTTAGAGGAAGCAAATTCATAGAAAAAAAATGTAGATTACAGTTTACCAAGAGACTGAGGCAAGGGGAAAGGAAAATTATTGCTTGAAAGTTTCAGATTTTTTATTTGAGGTGAGGTAAACTTTAGGTAGTGTATGTTTATTATAATGCAATATTGTGAATTCATTTTTACCAGTAAATTGAATACTTGGAAGGGATAAACTGCAAATTTTTGAATTGTATTTATGTTTCTACAATAAAAATTATATATATATATTAGTTTCCTTTTTAGTCCACAAAAGTAAATTATACTGGACCTATTAACTAAATTAATTGAGCATCTTTTAACGATATGGAGGGAAATTAAATGAGACATTCAAAATTAGGTACGTGGTACATGAAAATCTCTAAATATATTTCTTATAATCAGCAATCACTTTATACATGAGGGAATAAATTTCAGGTCTTAACTTTTTTTACAAGCATAATATTCCTAACTACATTGGAATAGCACAATGAACTAAAGACGTGTAGTATACATGGTTTTATGTCAAGTGAATACAGTTCTCCACTTTGTTGAAAAGGAGAATAGTAATTTTCTCATGGCAACTACTGTGCCTGTATGCTTAGCCCATGTCACTGCTTTGGAGAACAAAGAGACCTAGTCTTTTGGGATGGAACCCACAGTGTTGACTTTTTAAATAAATTTTAAGTCAATGGATGGGGTAAGTTGCTACCAGGTTAGAAGTATTGAAGACAGGAGAGTTTTTGGAAGAGAAATAATAAATTCTGGATTCCCCTGACTCATAACCTGGTGTTTGAAAAACAGTGAATAATTAAGAAAAACTTTCATTCTGTCCAGACCTTTGTCCCATAGGGAAATGATTGTTCAAGGGTTGGAGCAACAAGAGGGAAAGTTGCTTGATGAGCAGATGTACGAAAGCTGTAAACAGCTCCTCTGCTGCCATCCTTTATCTTGTTCACCATTGGGCTGGAAAGCACATGGTTGCTTGTTTTGGGGATCCTAAATCTCTTTCAGGGAGTAATGCCTGACTGTTTCCTGCTGTCTTGTTTTGGGATAGAGCTTCATTCTCCATCACCAACCACCCACGAAAGATTTCAGACTTTCTCAGAAAGACTTTCTTACAGTTTCCTTCCAGTTGAGTCAGACAGTCCAGTAGATCCTGCAGAGAAGAGTCTACAGAAGCCAAGGGCTTTGACTTGAGCTCATCTGAGAGCCAATCCAGCCTATCCCAGAGCAGAGAGATCCTTGTACTTGTTTTCCCCCTCACTCAGTATTATTATTTAAAGAACATTATTATTTAAAGAAGGAAGTGTCCATTTGAATCAGCAATGCAGGACTCATTCTAGATGACCAAGAGATGGGAATGGAAGCCCATTTAGAAAAAGGAATTGCAAGGATAAAGCAGTTCCAGGAAAAGCAGAATACCTGGACAAGGAGTTTTGCAGTTAAATGGGAATAGGGAGATGGACTATTAGCAGTGGCAGAATGTGCAGTGAAGTGAGGCATTGCTTTAACATTTCACATGAGGTATATTTAAGTAAGTGTCAGAAATGATGGGGCATATCCAATTGAGTTAGAGTTTTCCTTGCAATAGCATTTCTCAAGACATATACTCTTACACAGGGTATTGACCTAAAAAGGCTATTTTTATTTAATGGGTGAAATGGAATATACTACAACATATACTTGGCAATTTTTCTTTTATAGGTGAAGTTAAATATATTTTTTTGGTCATTTTCTTTCCCCATTGTGAATTTTTTACTCAATTCTTGACTTTTTTATACTAGGTCTTAATTTTCTTCTTTACTTTTTTTTTTAAAAATAATTTTTCAAAGACCTGAGAGTTTTTCTCCAACTTTGCTATTTGTCATATAGTTCTTCTATGACTGTATAGATGTGTTTGGGGGAATGTGTGAACACCTTTCAGAGTTTCATAAGATGTTTCTCTCATTGGTTTTCAATTTTAGAAATTTCTGCTTCCATTGAGTTAATAGATCACCATTTTATACTTATTGCCACCTCTTTTTCACATCTCTTTCCCGTATTGTGCCTTTTGACCTTTTTATGGTTACATCTGTCTTTGAAATTGCATCACCTTCTGTCATCATTTGGAAGTTATTTTTATTTCCATTGGACCATAGGTTGCCTTTATTCTTTTCATAATCTAGAATAGTTTCCAGCATGCAATTGATGGAAGTTATGCTGAGGAACTGAAATAAGGTTGTTCAATAGAATCTGAGAGATGAAGAAATAATGAGTCATTTGAGAGTTAGTTGAAAAATGTGCCTTATCTCATTAGCAGTGATAATCAATCTTTGCCAAGAGGATGGAGTGATGACGGACTTTTAACATGCATTGATTATATCTGCTAAATGTCATAAGAGGATGGATAACATAATGCTTAATATAAAGGTAAAAATTTAAGGTTCAATGTTTACCATGTAATATATCACGCATCTGAGATTCAAAATTAGATTTTTCTAATTTCAAAAATTTTGCGTTTAATATCATATAAAAAGATTTCAAATGCTTCACCCACAAAAATCCCAACTTTTTTAAACTTGTTATATATTTTCAATTGTGAAATGTTTGTTTATTCCCTTTGGTCATTTTTTTCTTGGAATGTTCAATCTGTTAAATATCTTGTCACTGTAAAAGATATCACTACCTTTGTCTTTTTGATATTGCTTTTTGTTCTTTTATTAGGTTTTCTGGGCTTCAAGGGGATATAATTGGATTCAGAATGCAGTCAGAATCAAAGAAGGTTTTCTTCATCACAGTCTTTCAGGGAATACTTGAGTTTATATCTTTTCTTTTCCTTGAAGTCCTTTCAATTCCTTCCTCTCTCATTATTGAGCATATTTTTTACATTTCTTTAAACAAAGGGAAGAAAGTAACCATACCAAAGGGAGCAACATGTTAACATGTCTAAGGAAGGCTTATCAGCTGGAATTTCAGAGCACCATTTTTAAATATTTGAGGAATAGGAAATATAATGTTGTCAGCTTCGATTGTGTTTACTCCTGGGAAAATCAGTGTGGCTGGGTGTGAGAAGAGCATGCTGTTAATTTGGCCCTAAGATGCCAAAGTGTGCATTCTCTGTGTGGGTGCATATGTGTGACATGCGTGTTTCATGGGGTATGAACCTTCTTCAGAGAAAGGTATCTGAGCTCAAATACTCCAGTAGGTGTCTCCTATAAAACAGAGCCTGTACACATTCCTACATATGACAATTGGGCTAGTTCCATTCCATTTGGTGGGATAGTTTTTAAAGCAAAGTAATGAAATGTGAGATGTTCACCATATGGATAAAGGGCTCCCTGAGTTTGAAGTATCAGCAGCAGCAAGCATGCCTTGTTTGTAAACCTTCTATGAATCTGTCTCTCTTCACTGTACTCTTACTCATTTCCCTACTTCACTGGTTACCTTGTTCACCCTGAAAGTTTGAAACAAGTCATTTTTTAGGATCATTCCCCTGGATGTCCTCTCTTCTTGTCACAAACTTCCTCTTATATCCTCATGTCCCCTGCCATATTTTCCATGAGTGGCTTCTTCAAATTTCACACCATATATAGGTCTCTCCTGAAAGCTGAGTGAAAAATAGCATGCTCACTTCACTCTGTTTTTACCTGCTTTCTTTTCCTTAAAGCAACTGTAATCAACTGATTTGTAATATGATTATTTTTATATTAGCATATATTCTTTCTTTTCTCCCAGTGTCTTATTTGTTTTCAAAGAAGCTTTAAGTTACAGGAAAGTCCCATAGAAAATTTAGGGTATCCCCATATACCCCAACCCCTCTTCCTCTCACATTTTCCCCTATTAATAACATTTTACATGAGTATGGTGAATTTTTTACAATTGTTGAACAAATAGTGAAACATTGCTGCTAACTATGGTCAATGGCTTACATTATGATTTACATTTCAAACCGTACACTTTAGTATGCTTTGACAAAATGTATAATGGCCTGTATCTGCCATTGCAAGATCATGTGGAACAATTCCACTGCCCTAAAAATGCCCTATGCTCCACAGATTCTTCCAACCCCTTCCCTCGGAATGTATGGTAATCAGGAAGTTTTAATTTTTGAAGAATTAGGTTCATAGTTACATGCACTAATATTGAGGGCTTGACATATTGGTCAAATTTCTTTTCCTTTAAGCACCTGCAGTCAGCTGATTTGTAATATGATTATGTCTTTTTTATTATGTTTTTATTTGCACATATTCTTTCTCTACGTTCTGATTGTTGGAGATTCTGGGTTACTGCACTGTAGACTCATTGCCTCAACTGTCCTTGTCTCTTAGACAAACTCGATATTTATTCCAGAAAGGAATACATTTCTCATAAAATCTTTAGAGTTCATGAATGCTTGAGAAAGACTGAGATTTAGGGATGGAATTCCTAATCAGAAGTAGCACTAGAAATATGCTAAAGGGTTGAGAACCATATAAATAATACAGAGAATAAATTTTACAAATGGACTATTTGTAGCATTTCTATTTGTATACTGCTGCTGCTTTAGGAGAATAATAGCCATGTTCCTTTTATATTTCCTGTTAGTCACATCCACCACATGGGACCTGGAAATAAAACACAACTTTCAGAATTTCTTCTCCTGAGATTTACAGAGGATCCAGAATTACAGTCCCTCCTCTAAGGGCTGTTTCTGTCCATCTGCCTGGTCACCTGCACTGGGAATGTGCTTATCATCCTGGCCATCATTTCAGACTCCCACCTCCACACACCCATGTATTTCTTCCTCTCCAACCCTTGGTGACATCTGTTTATCCTCTACCACTGTCCCAAAGAAGCTGGTGAACATCCAGGTGCAGAGCAGAGTCATAACCTATGCAAGCTGTCTCACCCAGATGTACTTTTTCTTGGTCTTTATAGGATTAGATGACTTCCTCCTGGCTGTGATGGCCTATGACCACTTTGTGGCCATCTGCCACCCCCTGCACTACACAGTCAGCATGAAACCCTGGCTCTGTGTGCTGCTAGTTTTGGGGTCCTGGACCTTGAGTGTTATGCAATCCTCTTTACAGGAGTTAGTGGTCTTATGACTGTCCTTTTTTTCACATGTAGAAATCCCAAACTTTTTCTGTGAACTTTCTCAGATAGTTCAACTTGCCTGTTCTGACACTGTCTTCAATTACTTAGTGACGTATTTTATAGCTGGAGTGCTGGGTGGGGGTCCCCTAGCTAGGATCCTTTTCTCTTACTCTAAGATTGTTTCCTCCTTACGTGCACTCTCATCAGCTAAGCGGAAGTATAAAGCATTTTCCAACTGTACACCCCACCTCTCAGTGGTCTCCTTATTTTGTTGTACAAGCATAGGGGTGTACCTTACTCCAGCTTCTTCACACAGCACACATTCAGGTGCATCAGACTCGGTGATGTACACCATGGTCACACACATGCTGAATCCCTTCATCTACAGTTTGACAAATAAAGACATAAAACGGGCCCTTGAAAAATGCTTCGGGAGGAAAGCTTGCAAACTGTCATTTGTCCTGTAGCAGCTAAAAGGCCGGTTTTAGCAGCTTTCAAATCCTCAGAGCTATAAATTTTCTTTATTTACTCATTACATGCATCTTGAGCAACCTAGAGTCAAGAAGACCTTAAATATGATGAAGTAAAATTTTAAGTCATACATTGTTAC
>JAQZBX010036193.1:0-11413 GCA_029593785.1 Cabassous unicinctus
GCCTCCCGCATGGTAAACAGGGGCTCTATCGATTGAGCCACACCCACTTCCTGCTGTGAGGTCTTGCTGCATCAGCCCACCGCACTGCCCTCACAAGGAGGCCCCGGGAAGCGAACCCGGGGCCTCCCATATGGTAAACTGGATCTCTATCCATTGAGCCACACCCGCTTCCCCAGGGCTAGTTTTATAACAAAAAATGTCAGAGTTTACTTAGAGTTTCTTAAAAAATGGCTATAAATGGAGAGAAATGAAATAAAAGACCTTGGTAAATGAGCACTAAGAAATAATAAATGGGAGTTAAAAGCATAAATTAAAGGGGTAACTGTGTTGTAATAAAATAAATAAGGGTTTCACTGTAGCTGGATAATTGCCTTAATTCTCTATTTTACTTTGACCCTGATAAAAGGCATGGATTTTAACAGGTTACTCAGTGACTACAAAAAAAGTGCCTTAGTACTGATCACAATAAAAATAATGTCTCAATTAATAACTAACTATAAAAATGTCTATTTGCCATATTATATTTATTTTGAAAGCTTTTTAAGCCCCTTTTTATATAGGAAAACACGTAGGGAGAAGAAATTGAATTTGTGGCTATCGACAACCAAGCAGCCTGATATATAGAAATGTTTAAGATTTCATCAGTTTTCCTTTGAAGGTTGCAGCAAACTTAAACTGAATCTTTTCCTGTATTGTTTACACTGCCTTACAGTACAGCATAGATATATCTCCTCCCCCCCACCCCAAAGAGAGGGGGACATTATAGCAACTTCCTGATTTTCCATTCTAAAAAGAGTGGTAGTTTATCCAAAAAAGTCTCATTTTACTTTCTAATATATTTTATAATTGCATTTTCATGTGAGATAAATGCTGTACAAATTCAGTCTTTGGATGAAAGACTAAGGCAGGGGAAACTGGAAAGCTGTTCAATTACCCCATGTTGTCCCCTGCTCAGAGAAATTTCTTTTTCCCCAGTTAATGCAAGGAATCCACATAACACTACTTGGACAGATGTTTTTTTTGTTTGTTTGTTTTCTCAGAGAGCAAAATTTATATGATTACTTGTAACTGATTGCATACTTTAATTTTAAAGTATTTTTCCAGTTCCTGCTGGGTTAGAGAAGCATCATGCTAGAGTGGAAAGAACAAGGAATGGATAGATGACAGCCATGGAAAGAGGAGGGAGCAAGGGACAGCGAAGGGGAAATGGATTCATTATGACACATGAATATAAAATTCCCTAATTAAGAAAAATGCTGCATGTGAAAAAAAATGCGTAAAGGTATTGTTTGGTATTTTTCCATTAATTTTTCAAAGGTCTTGACCTCCTAAAGAAAAATTTCTGACTAAAAGGGGTTTTCCTCACCACTCAGTTCCTTCTTCTGCTGGGTCCTACAGTGAAGCAATGATCCTATATTTGGCCCTTCATACAGTTGCCATGGAAATTAGAGCGGCAAACACTCAGTTTTCTGGCTCCACTGTGGGATCCAGCATAGAACATGATTGAGCTGTCAGAGAACCTCCCTAAATAAAATTTTACCTGATAAGTAAGAGTTTCCAGAAAAATAGTGACACATACGGGAAAGAAAATAGATTGCTTCTCAATTTGAAAAATCCCTTTTGATTCATAGATTGTCTATATGATTGAAACGTGAGAAACCACCCCTTTGTCTAATCAGACCCTTCTCAATTCACATACAAGTACCTCAGAAAGCAAATAAAACTTCCCTATGTTTGCATAGGAAGGAATCCCACTAGCAAAAAGAACATAGGGTTCTTGAGTCCAAGGAAATAAAAAAAAAAAACCAGAATGTTAAGTTGTAGGGAGGGAATGGCAGAGTGAATGAGAGTGAGAAGATCAAACACAACTTAAACTATTTTAAAGGACAAATTAAATATCCTACTTGAAAAAAAGTAAATCGTTGTGAATAGCAAAGAACACTGATTTTTCACACCTGTACTTGAAATTTTATTTATATCCTTTGGTCTCAAAAAATGGGAACTGGCTTCTCTGGGAAAGAATTCTAGCCATCAGTTTGAATCCACTGAGTTTGCGTTGTTCTATTCCATATTATTGACCCCCTAACGAAACTGTACTAGATTGCGTGAGGTCAGTGTTTTCCATACTGGTATTAATGAAGAGAACAGACCACTCCATGGGGTACCATTGCTGCAAAAGATGAGAACTGTTTGACAGAAGCCAAAATTTAGACAACTGATTGGAAGAAGATGACAGATATCGGTGGAATAGAAAAGAGACATACTTTGAAAAGATTGTACCCTCTATCTCCTGTTTGGGAGGTTTAAGTTCTTCCAGTTAAAAATATCCCATCATCCATATAATTGCTGGTGGGTATGTAAATTATTACCACCACTTTGGAGAGCAACTTAGCATGTGTAGAAAAGTTGAAGATTCCATATAACCTAACATTTTACTTCTAGGCAGCTGTCTTAGAAAAGTTCTTATGCATGTACAAGAAGGCAAACATAAAGATGCTATTATTAGTAAAAATATAGAAACAACCTAACTTCCTGTAGAGAAAACGTTTATTCACATAATGGAATTCTATAGAGCAGTTGAAATTAATGAACTATATTAACACATATCAATCTAAATAAATCTCAAAAATATAAATTCAAGTAAAAAGTCAAGCTGTGAAAAGATATTTATACCTGCTGTCATTTTTGTAAAATTTGAAAACACACAAAACAATAGTTTATATTTTTATCAATACATACTTGTATAGCAAAATACAAAAATAGACCTGGGGATGATTTACTCTGATTACACCAACTACCTCTGAGAAGGGAGAGAAAAACAGTAGTGGAGGCAAGGGGTGACTTCAGCTACATTTGTAATGTTTTATTTCTTAATAAGAAATGAGATTTGTGCCAAATTCAGCAAATTGTTTGTATCTTTTAAATAAATCTTGGTGGTAACTGCATGGTGCCTATTATTATTTTCTGTAGGTTTCACATATTTCATAACTAAAAAATGTTTTTACTTCTCACCATCTGGGTTTCTGACCAAATAATACGATTCTTCGACCAGTAAAGTTTTCTTAGCCACCTTTTCTATATGCTGCTGTTGGGAGCCCAGAGAAGCTAGGTGGCAAGGCCAAAGTGCCCAAACTAGTTAAACAATAGCATGAGGATTAGAAATTAGTTGTCCATTTCTTTCCATATGTCTGTTAATTATGTAGTATAGAGACAATGATGCCAGCTTTGTCATCTAAGCCAGAAATGTCCCATATCATTGGACTGTTCAATTGTAGAATAGCACGTTTGAGCTCATTGGACCTTTTGTGTCCCTCAAATCACGCTTGACAGATAAGAGTCTGCCTTCTCTGTTTACTCCCAGGTGTCAGCCCTACTTAGGAGAGTTCAGATTTTTCACTTTTGAAAAAACGGACATAAGGAAACAGCCTACTGCTCTGGAAATTTTCTGAAACAATGGAGAAGTTGGCAGAAGCTTTAGAATGGGGGTTTTACTGATTATAATTAATTTTGACTAGAAGATTTTAATTAGGGCATTGTATTCTTGGTAAATTTATTTTTAATACTGTTCAACATAGATTTATAGCATGAGAACTAGTAGTCATTGATAAAGAATTTCCATAATAATTCAAATAATCGAACTTTTAAAAAATGGTTGAAGTAAAGGATTCCATGATATAATACTGAAACAGTCAGCAGGAAATATTCAGAGAGATTAAGAAATAAGTTTTGTTTCTATGACACCTAACATATCTAGACAAAACTAAGTATTGTTTAACACATACTGTTGATCATGCTTTACACAGTTGGGCAACAGAATTGTGGCAGTGTTAATTAGGTGGGATCAACCTACTTTGGACACCTGAAGGGATTCTTTAACCTACATCTTCATGACAAAAATAAAAAGGACTTGAAGGAGAATGACTGAACTTAGTTGAAGAATAGAGACGAGATGTACAACTTATGCATATTTCATACTACACATTTATCAAACATACACAGTTAAGGGTCAGGGATAATATCTCACACACTCACATACACACACACAAACACTAAGGAATTTGTAAAAATGTTTGGCCAACTATGAGTAAAAACATCGTCTCCACTCTTGCTGAAATTAGATATCTGGGATTTGTTTTGTTTTGATTTATTCAGGTTTTGCTGATCACTAATATTTCCCAAATTAATCTATTCTGTTGCTTCCGTTATCAGAGCCATAATCTCTGTTTACAAAAAAGCTCAGCTTCCTGCTTATCTGATTTCTCAAAGTTCATTTTAAATACTCTCTTGATTAGTAGTATTCTTAAAGATGTGCTCTCCTTTGAGCATGATTTACAAAACATTGCGGTGCTCTGTGTTCTCTGGCTGGCTGACTTTAAGATATTCTCCTACTGGATTGATGGAAAGGAGATTTTAACCCTAGCCCTTTGGACAGTAAAAGCACTGTTTAGATTAGGTTAGCAATAAAAGCATGAGGTCGTGATACTTCTTGCATCTCACCATTAAATGTTCCCTAGGTTATAAGTGATATCATGGGGCGCTACTAGCATTTATAGGTTTTTACTTAATTATTGTTCATATGGTTTGACATTTAATTTACTCATGATATATTTCCAAGAGAAGTAAAAGGTACTTATGAATCTCTAAAGAAAAAGGAGAAAGAAATAATGTAATACAGTGCATGTACTTTTTTCATCATTTAAAAATTAATATAAAGGACCTTATTCTAGAATTGAATTAATTTTGACTATGGGTGTTTATTTTTTTATTTATATATATATATAAACAAATGTTTATATGTTTATATATATGGTTATTTCTTTTGAATATATCAGTTTTCCCAAACTATGTTCTAAATAACTGTGTTATTAACTCTTTTGCTAAGTGTGGGAACAGTGATAGGGAAGTAGTGGAGTATTCCATTGTGAAGTCAATTAAAATATTTGGGAACTAAACCAACCCCCCCAACTTTGGAGTGCTGTTTTGTAGAATGCTTACTAAAATCACTTGGGCACTCTATTTCTTCATTTTCAGGAAGATTATATAAACTTGGAAACTTTATATTGTAAATTCATTTTATATTAACTTCCTAACCTAGTTTTTAAATGTTATTGGATTTTTTATTTTTCTTAAAATTATAAAATTTATGTTCAGAAAAATTCAAACCATACATAGTTATGGAGAATAAAAAGCAAATATCGCCTTCACCCTCTCCCTAATCTCTTCATTTTTACTTCAGGGGTGAAGTAACCACTCAACAGTTTGGCAAGTCTCTTTTTAGTCATTTTTAAAGATGAAACAATTGAATTCTTACTTCATAGAGAAAAATGTCAAACATCTTTATAATTGGATTGGAGGTGACAAACTATTTTTTTAAATCCTAAAATAATACATTTTCCCCTGATATTTCAATGATTACAGTTGAATAGTGTCAGATTTGGTTTTAAGTGAAACTGACTTTTCTTTAACAAAATAATTAGTTACTAAAGGGAAATACTAAAAAGAAATACAAATATAAAGAATAATACAATTTCTGTACATTTTCTCCCAAAATTATGGAAAATATACTACATATTTAACGTTGGCCTTTCTGTAAACCCTTCACAAATTTATGTCAAACTATCAAAATAAGTATAAATCAAACCACATCGTCACTCCCCAAACTGAGACAAGACCTCAACGCCCTCTAGTGGGTGGCCTCTGTGCTCCATCATCTGTGACCAATCCCTGGTTCCAGTTGGTAAAGTAAAATGAAATAAACATTGCAAGTCACTGTTGGTAAAACTGTACTTTCCTTTTACTCATTTAACAAATATTTAAACTTGTATTAAAAGGAAAATAAGTTAAAATGAACAATCACCTAGAAAGTGAGGGAAAATAATTGGACAGGTGGGGGTGGCAGTCCATATATAAAATATCAAGTAACATTCAAAGTAACTCAAGTAAACTAGAGTTATCACTATAAAGAATCAGTCTCGATCTTCCAAGTAACTGCTTGTGTTGACTGTCTACTCTCGGCCACATTATGACTCTCTACTCCTGAATTTACAAAGACTTAAATCTATACTTTCATTTAAAAAAAAATTTTTTAAGTTTACTTTTTTCTTTGGTTTCATTTCTCTGGATTTATCACTTTCTTTAAGTATTATTTTACTCACTTTTCCAAACAACAACAAAAATAACCACTGAATTCACTTTTCTGTTTTTCTCCCCCATTTTAAAGATAACACCTGTTCCAAGACCTGATAAGAGGCAGTAGAGCATAGCGGTTAAGAGCACAGTGGGAGGAGGCAGTAAGCTGGGTTCGTAACTGACCTTTCAGCGAGCAGTCACTTCCAATTCCAGCTTACTATTATCAGTAAGATTCATTTTCCTAAAAAATAATGTTCCAGAGAATAAAGCCATTTAGCACCAATGCATGGAGCTCTGTGCATCTCTGCCCACCCACCTGGCTGGGCCTGGCTCAGGCCTCTTGGAGCCTAGAACATCCCAGCGCTCCTTAGAGGAGGCATCAGAGAAAGACATCTCAAATTTAATTGTCCTGACAATTTCTTCAGGGCAGACCTATGAACCTGAGCCAAAGGGCTGGTGTACTCTTGTTTACTTTGTCAGCAAGATTAGAAGAATGTTTGATGGATAGTGAAAACTTGTACAGAATAATCATAGCTTTGAGAATTTTTTAAAATGAACTAATCTTCCTGCTGAAAACAATTATAAAAGCTAAACAGAATATATTAAACAACTCTGTGGAGGACTGGAGAGCACTCAAGTCAGGTAGGACTGGAAGGCTACAATCTCCTTGAGACAAGAGTAACACAGAAAGTGAACTCCATGCTCAACTTGTGGGTAGTTTTCATGTCTCAAAATAGAGTGTGGGGAGGGAGGATAGATACCAGCAGAAAGGCAGCAATCTTATTGGGCTAGGAGAAAAGAAGTTGGAATTTGGTACTGCCAATGTGTTGTGTCTAGGACTTGAGAAGCAAAAGTCCAGGGAGCAGGGACTCAGAGAAGTGAATTGAAAAACTCATCTAAAAAATCTACTCAGGTCATTGGTTAGCTCATAAGATTCTCATAGCCAGGGTGAAAACTCAAAGTAAAACAAAACAAACGCACAAACAGAAACACCCAGCAGAAAATGACATCTGAGAGAACAAAGATTTCGTTAAACAGCTCCACAAGCCCTAAGTTCAAAACCAGGCCTTGAGACCCAGAAGTATTATGCCCTGGGAGTAAGGGCAAACCTAAAACAGAAAAGGCTTTTTAAAAATAAAACCATCCCTCAAAAGAATCAAGGTGATCCTCCAGTACTCATCTATCTACCTGCTGGAAGAATCTTCTTTGGCGGTAGATAACAGCATTCCTAGCCTCTATAAGTTTTATCAGCAATATTTGGCTAAAAAAACAGCCAAAAACTAAAAACAAGTTCTTTTAAACTTGTGGTTTTTAGGTAAAAACAATGGAAATAGACCTAGATGTAATTAAGATATTGAAGTAGCCAGACAAGGACTTTAAGGTAAACATAATTAATGTAGTCAATAAAACAGAAGAAAATGTGGAGGATTTCAACAGAGATATGAGAGAGCATGGAACTTCCAGGAAACTGGAAAACATGTCAGTAAACTATATCCAGTTTGAAGCACAGAAATAAAAAGAGGTAGAAAACATAGAAAAGTGTGTGAGAGATAGAAATAGAGAGGAGATGATGGTTCAGAAACAACATTTAAAGATATGCTGTTGTATCTTTACCAAAGTTGGTAAAAGACATCAAACCACAGAATCAAGAAACTATATGAACCTCATGTACAATCAAAATATAGAGGAAAAAAATATAGAGAAAACCACACTAGGGTCATTATAGTTAAACTTGTAATAAGCAATACAAATAGAAAAATCTTAAAAGAACCAGAGTTTTAAAAAATTACCTTTAAGAAGCAACAGTAAAGTTATTAACTTACTTCTCAACAGAAATTGTGGAAATCAAGATAAAGTAGAATGACATTAAAATGCTAAAAGGACAGGAAAGAAAAACCACCCAACCTAGAATTCTACACACAGTAAAAAATATTAAGAAAAGAAGGAAAAATATAGAACACCTATAGAGTTGATTTTTAAAAAAAGTTCTATTTCACTTAATTATATGCTATCTCAGGAACATGACATGCTACTTAGAAAAAGAAATAGCACAAAAAATGTAGGTGTCCACAAATCATCACCACCATCAAGACCAAGAGGAAAATAAAAGTGTGGTGCCAGATAAGACAGTATGAAAGTGATGCCAAACCGCTACTCAAAACAATAAATAATTCAGACAATGAGTTGTTTGGATTATGCAATTATTAATAACTTATTTGACTTTTTCCATTCCATACCAATCCTTTTTTTTTGTTTTTGGTCATTGCAACATCAAAGAAATGCAGTCTATAAATAAAACCTGCTCCAGACTGGTTGTCATATATTAAGTAGAAACCCCAGAATTCATCCTGAGTGTCTTCTGAGTGTGAAAAAGTCGTATGAGCTAATTTAATTCAGTATAAAATGTAAATGTTTTACCCACAATAAGAATTTTAGCAGTGTCTTCCCAGTGTGAAACCATGTTGCCATGTCTTATCACTCCACTATATTCAGAATCTGTACAAATTCTGACAGAAGTTGAAAGTAAAGTCTACATTTTATGCTTACTAAACATAAGGTCTTCCTCCAGAAATCATATGAATTGATAGTTTACACAACCAAAATAAAAGAATAGATAAAGGTATTTTTTAAAGCATCTATTTACATAGCTGGAGCTATGACAGTGATCAACAGAAGCATCCGTCCCCACATGGATACCAAGGTTGATCCAGGCTAATTTCTCACTACTTTGTATTCATGTTTGGATAATAATGAGTTTCCCAGAGAGAGAGGAGTCCCATTATTGGGTTACGAGTAACAAACCAACATATTGACTGTATCTTTTAAAAGGTGCCCTTTATGATGAAAATGTTCTGAAATAGATTATGGTGCTGGTTGCACGTATCTGTGAATATACTAAAAACCAGTGACTCGTGCACTTTAAATGGATGACTTGAATGGTTGTGAATTATATGTCAATAAAGCTGCTAAAAAATAGGCAAAATAAAGGTATTTTCAGACAATCAAAAGCTGTTCTCACCAGTAAATCTTCACCACAACAGAGATTAATGAGAAATATTCATGCTGGATGAAATTTTCCAGGTGGAACCATAAGAATGAAAAGCACCAGAAAGTGGGAATGCATGGATAATCTAAATGAATATGGATGAGTTTATAAAAGACAAAAAAATTATAATGTAGGAATTTGAATATACATAGAAGTAAAATATATGATAAGAACACAATGGAATAGGTTAGGGACATAAATGGAATTAAATTATTGTAAATTTGTTCAATTTTTAGGGAATTGATAAAAGTATTAATTAAAGGTGAAATAATAAGACTATGATGCATGTTGTATGCAATCTCTAGGGTAACTTCTAAAATGGTAATATAAAAATGTAAAACTAGAAAACCAATAGAATGCTTATGTTGGCAGCACATATACTAAAACAGGAACGATACAGAAAAAAATAGCATGGCCCCTGTGCAAAGATGACACACAAATTCATGATGTATTCCATATTTTTCTTAAAACCATGAGAAATTTGTACACTTTACTTATGTAAATTGTATGGTATGTGAATAATATCTTGATAAAACTGTTACATATTTTAAATTTTGAGAAAAAAAATAGAGAAAAAAGAAATAATAAAAATGCTTTATTAATCTAAAAGATGAAAAATAAAGGAACAAACATTTTTCCTAAAAATGCAAGAATTTTAACTCTGTTTATCTCCCTCACCTGCTGTGCAATTGACATATATTTGACTTTTATATATATTTAAATCCCTACAAGATATTTCTATTGTTTTTTGTCTCTTTTGAGAAAGGAGGAAGCTAAAGATAAGGGTGTTGCTAAAATAGGATAGTATCAAGAATCAGGAGAAGGCAGGGAAGAAGGAGAAGAAGGAAGGAATAAAGTAAGGGAAAGACTATAAAGAGAGCATTAGCTGGGGAAGCTTAGAGGCTGCATGCTGGAATCATCTGAAGGCTTACTCATTAATCTGTCTGGTCATTGGTGTTGGCTATTGGCTGGAACCTTCATGTGACTCTGCCAGAAACCTACATGTAGCCTTTCCATGTGGCTCCTCAACTTAACATGGTAGCTGTGTTCAGGGGTAGGTGTTCTGAAAGATATGAGGCAGATGCTATATCACCTTTTCTAACTTATCCTGGGAAGTCATTCACTGTCACATCCACCACTCCCTATTGGTTAAAAGCAAGTCACTAAGACCAGCCCATATTCAATAGGAAGGGAATCAGACTTCACCTTTTGATGTGAGGAAAGCACAAGAGTAAGTTTCAAGAAATTTCAAATAATTGTTATCATACAGATCACATTCTCTGACAATGCTATTCAGTTAGAAACAATTATTTTTTAAAAAAGCATTAAAGGACTTCCAATCAATGAAGATGGCAGCATAAGACGACCCCATGGGGGCATTGCCCCACAGAATCTTTGAACAACTAGCAAAATTTGACAAAGCCATCTTTCTTAAAATTCCAGGAAACAGTTAAAAGTTTGCAACTGAGCAAGCACAAAATCAAGAAACATGCAATTTTAAAATGATAAGAAAAGTCATAACTTCCTTGCTTGTCCTCTCCTACTCCTACCTGGAGTGGTGTGGAGTTGGCCTTCACACTTATTTTGGTTTCTGTCCCTGTTCCAGAAGGAGTAGGGTAACCCCTGTGTGCATACTGGATGGTGTATATCAGTGTCAATCTAACAGGTGGCAGCATGAAAGACTGAACCAGGAAACTTGTCTCTGGCTTGCCTTCCCAGAACTTGCTTGCAGGCAGAAGCACCTTGCTGATCGCTAAAGCAGTGCAAGAAACAATTAGGTCAAAGTGGCATAAGGCAAAGGATTACCATCTTTAAGACATGCAACAAAACAATTGAGAAGAGCAAAAAGTCTATTTCATAGGGAGTAGAGGGGACATTTTGATTCCTGCAAACAGGGGTATTCCTAAGACCATGAGTAAGCACAAGTGCAAGTCAAGAAGCAGGGAGAGGATGCTGCACTTCTCTTTTACCTTAGGCTGATGTTTTTGACAGGAGTACTAAACTCTTAAGGAGAGCATCAACCAATGCAGAGCCAATTTACAAATACTGTGAAAGGTATTTGTGTTGTGTGTTGGTTTGTTTGTTTTTGTTAGATCCTGATACTCAAGGAAATCTCTGCACTATCATCAGCTGGGTGTATACATGAGGAACAGACAGCTCAGAAACTAAATACCAAAGTTAATACATTAAAATATTAAAATGTACAGTGTGCCAAAAAAAGATTAAAAGGCAAAGAGC
>JAQZBX010036193.1:11513-24373 GCA_029593785.1 Cabassous unicinctus
AAAAAAAAAAAAAAAGAGAGAATTTTAAAAGGAACCAAGCAGAAGTACAAGAACTGAAGATCATAAAAGCTGAAATGAAAAATTCCCTAGAGGGTTTCAACAGCAAACTAGAGCTGGCAGAAGAAAGAATCAGTGAACTTGAGCACAAGAAAATTGAAATGATTCAGGCTGAGGAGCAGAAAGAAAAAAGAATGAAAAAAATGAGCAGAGTCTAGAGACCTGTGGGACACCATCAAGCATACTAATATATGCATTATGGGCCATCCATAGTAGAAGAAAGAAGGAAAAAGGCAGAAGGAAATTTCAAAGAAAAATGCCAGAAAATTCCCAAATTTAACAAAATACTAGAATATACATATTCAAAATGCCCAATGAACTTTAAACAGGGTAAACTCAAAGAGAACCATGCCAAGAGACATAGTAGTCAAACTATTGAGTGCCAAAAACAAGGAGAGATTTCTGAAAGCTGCAATAAAAAAGCAACATGATATGGACAATGGAGACCCAATAAGGTTAAGTGCTGATTTCTTATCAGAAATCATTGAGGCAAAAGGCCTCTATGGGATTAATATTTAAAGTGATGAAAAAAACAATGGCCAACCAAGAATTTTATATACAGTGAGAATGCTTTTCAAAAATGAGGGAGAGATAAAGCATTCATAGATATACAAGAGCTGAGGGAGTTCTTCACCACTACACCTGCCCTTCAAGCAATGTTAAGGGAAGTTCTTCACACAGAAAGGAAAGGACACTAGACAGTGGATGGAAGTGGCATTATGAAATAAAGATTATTGGTAAAGGCAACCATATGGGTAATTACAAGTACCAGTACTATTGTATTGTATTTTTGTTATGTAATAACACTTCATACTTCTTACAGTTTCTAACATGTAAATGTATAAAAAGTGAAGATAAATCCATAGTTTTGGACATATAATGAAAAAAAGATAAAATTTGTAACCAGTACAACAAAAAGGTGGGGGGACAGATAATATAGAAACAGTTTTTGTGTATGCTACTGAAGTTAACTTGGTAGCAACATCCTAGATTTAGGATGTTAAATTTAAGCCCCTCAGTATCTACAAAGAAAATATCTGAAAAATATATACAGAAGGAAATGAAAAGGGATTCAAAAATGTTACAATACAAAATATCAATCAACTATGAAAGTCAGCAGCAACAGAAAAATTGAGTTAAAAAAAAAAAAAAGGTGTAAGTCATGCAAGGACCAAACAACAAAATGGCAGAAGAAAGTCTTACATAATGAGAAATTACTTTAAATATTAATGTATTAAATTCTCCGGTCAAAAGGCAGAGATTGGCAAGATAGATTTTAAAAGCATGAACTAACTGTATGCTGTTTATAAGATACTCAGTTTAAATTGAAAGACACAAGTAGGTTGTGGGGAAACAGACGTAGCTCAAGTGATTGGGTTTCTCTACTATATGGGAAGACCTGGGTTCAATCCCCGGGGCCTCCTGTTAAAGGCATGCTAGGCACACGCGGCAAGCCAGAGCGATGCAGCAAGATGATGATGCAACAAAAGAGAGACACAGGGGAGAGTCAAAGTGAGATGTGACAGAAACCAGGAACTGAGGTACCAAAAGTGACAGGATACCCCTCTCCCACATCGGAGGCCCCCAGCATTGAATCCTGGTGCAACCTAGAAGAGAAAACGAGAAGAGAGGACAAAAAGAAACAGACACAGAAGATCACACACAAAGAATGGACACAGACAGCAAAAACAACAGGGTGGGGGTGAGAGGGTAGGGAGGAGGGGGGAGGGGAGGGAAAAAGAGAAGATACAGTATCCATGGGGGAAATAAATAAATAAATAAATAAAGTTGTTGAGAAACTTTGCTTGATTATCTATGTATAAAAAAGAAAGAAAAAAGATGAAAGGATGAAAAAATATATCATGCAAATAGTTACCAAATGAGAGCTGGGGTAGCTATATTTTATCAGATAAAATAGATTTTAAGTCAAAAACTGTTACAACGGACAAAGAAAGCCACTATATACCAATAAAGCAGTCAATCCGATAAGAAGACACAATAATTATAAATATATATGGACCTAAGAGCAAATCCCAAAAACATATGAAGCAAATATTGCCAGATTTGAAAGGAGGAATAGACAGTTTTATATTAATAGTAGGAAACGTCAATACACCATGTTTTGGATGTTTTGTGGAAGTTCTTCAGATGAGGAGGCACAAAAATAGATAGCCAGCCAGTTGAGAATGCATGAAAAGACAGATTTGTTAGATCAAAAGCTCTGAAGGGGGAGAAGGAAAAATGAGGGTGGCAGAGGGCCCAATTAGGCTTACCTGACCTAGGATCCTGTGAGGGCCTGTGGAGGGAGGTTGGGGGAAGCACATGTGGGTCCCAAGCTCTAATCTTTATTGTGACCCAGAGGGAAGGTATAGGGCTTTCCCACTGACATTGGGAATTAGAAATTTCAAACAATATGGCATGAAAAGCAGACATGGCAAGGGCTATTTGGAGATGCTGAGGGCAGCATCTTATTATCCAAGCCATATGGAGATACATGCCTTGCTGATAAATTATGTGGCATGAAAGGGCAAAGGGCCAATCAAAGAAGAAGCATCAAGGGCTGTTCAGAGAAAAAGTGGCAGAAACCATTCAGAAATCATCCAAACTGTATGGAGATACAGGCCCTGCTAGTTGTGGTTACATCCAGCACAGGGCTAACTGGGGTGGTTGTTCAAAGGGAAACTTACAACTAAGTCAGGTAGAATGACGAAGCATCAAATATAATTTCTTTTATGTCTTTACACACCACTTTCAATAATGGATTGAGCATCTAGACAAAAGATCAATAAGGAAATTTAAAACTTAAATAATACTATAAACCAACTGGACGTAACAGAAATATAAAAAAAAAAAAAAAGAAAGAAATATATAGAATACTTCATTGAACAGCAACAGAATACACACAATTTTCTAGTGCACAAGGATCGTTCTCCAGGATAGACCATATGTTAGCCTACAAAATAAGCTTCAATACATTTAAAAATATTGAAATACAACATATTTTCTCTGACCACAATGGAATGAAGCTAGAAATCAATAACAGAGAAAGAAGAGGGAAATTCACAAATATGTGGAAATTAAACAGCACAATTTAAACAACCAATGGGTCAAAGAAGAAATCACAAGGAAAATTAGGAAATATTTTGAAGTGAATGTAAATAAAAACACAACATACCAAAACTTATGCAGCAAAGGCGATGTTGAGAGGGAAATTTATAGTTCTAAATGCTGACATTAAAGAAGAAAGACAAATCAGAAAGCTAACTTTACAACTGGAGGATCTAGAAAAAGAAGAGCAAACGAAACCCAAAATGAACAGAAGGAAGGAAATAACAAAGATTAGAGTGGTGATTAAGGAAATAGAGAATGAAAATACAAAGGGAGAGACTCGATGAAACCAAAATCTGGTTCTTTGAAAAGATCAATAGAATTGACAAATCTTTAGCTAGACTGAAAAAGAAAAAAAAAAAAAAAGAGGACACAAATAACTGAAATCAGAAATGAAAGGGGGGCACATTACTACTGATATCAGGAAATAAAAAGGTTTATAAGAGGATATTATGAACCATTGTGTGCCAACAAACCTAGATAAAATGGACAAATTCCTAGGAACACACAAACTATCTACACTGACTCAAGAAAAAATAGAAGCTCTAAACAGATCAATAACAAATAAAGAGTTTGAATCGGTAACCAAAGACCTCCTAAAAAAGGAAAGCCCAGTACCAGAAGACTTCACTGGTGAATTTTACCAAACATTTCAAAAGAACTAACACCCACTCTGTTCAAACTCTTCCAAAAATAATGAGAGGAAGTATTACTCCCTAACTCATTCTATGGGACCAATATCATTCTAATACCAAAGCCAGATAAAGATACCACAAGAAAAGGTAATTGCAGGTCAATATTTTTGATGAATGTAGATACAAAAATCCTCAAGAAAATCTAGCCCAAACCAAATATAATTGCACATTAGAAGAACTATACACCATGATGAAGTGGGATTTATCTCAGGTATGCAAGGATATTTCTACACAAGAAAATCAATTAATATATTACACCATATTAATAGAATGAAGGGACAAAATCACATGGTTTCAATTGATACAGAAAAGACATTTAACAAAATCCAGCACCCCTTCTTGATTAAAGCCTCTTAACCAACTACAAATAAAAGGACTTCCTCAATATGATAAAGTGAAGATATGAAAAACCCACTACTAGCATCATATTTAATTGTGAAAGACTAAAAGCTTTCCCTATATAACCAGAAACAAGACAAGGATGCTCACTGTCACCACTGCTATTCAACATTGCACTGGAAGTTCAAGCCAGAGCAATTAGGTAAGAAAAAGAAATAAAAGGCATACAACTTGGGAAGGAAGAAGTAAAAGCTTTCCTATTTGCAGATGACAACCCTGTATATAAAATCCTAAAAAATCCACAACAAAGTTACTCAGGCTAATAAAAGAATTCAGCAAAGTGGTGGTGTTTTAGTTTCCTACCTGCTAAAACCAATACAATACAATGAGTTGACTTGAACTCAGGATTTATTTTATTGAGGATTTATTGGCTCACAGTTTTGAGGCTGAGAAGTCCAAAACTAGGCATCAGCAGCATGATGATTTCTCCCAGAAGACTGTGGCATTCTGGGGCTGGCTGCTACCGATTCTTGGTTCTTGACTTTTCTGTCACATGATGGCATTTTCTCCTTTCTCTTACAAGACCCTGCTTATTTCTAACTTCTGATTGCTCTGGTGGCTTCTATCTGACTTTTACTCAGCTTATAAAGTACTTCAGTATTCTGGATTAAAGCCTAACCAGACTCAATTGAACTACATTTTAATTGAAGTAACTCTTGAAGGAACCTTATTTACAATGTGTCTAGACCCCCCAGAATGTGGACCAAGACTAAGAACATGTTCAAATTGGAGTACACAATTTAAGTCAAACAATCAGGGTACAAAATCAACATTCAAAAATCATTGGTGGGAAGTGGATGTGGCTCAAACAATTGGGCTCCCATCTACCATATGGGAGGTCCAGGGTTCAATTCCCAGGGCTTCCTGGTGAATAAAAAGCAAGCTGGCCCATGTGTCAAGCTGGCTCAAGTGGAGAGCTGACACAGCAAGAAGATGCAACAAAAAGAGACACAAAAGAGAGACAATAAGAGATGCAGCAGACCAAGGAGCTGAAGTGGTGCAAGAGACTGAGCAGCTTCTCTCCACTCCGGAAGGTCCCAGGATTGGTTCCCCGTGCTTCCTAAAGAGAAGAAAAGCAGACACAGAAGAACACACAGAAAGCAGACAGTGAGTGCAGAACAATTGGGGGGGAGGGGGATAAGTAAATAAATAAATCTAAAAAAAAATCAGTTAGTATGGCACAAAGGGTGTCTGTGACCTAAAAAAAAAAAAATCAGTGGTGTTGGGAAGATAGCAATGGACTAATAGGCAGAGCCAAATGCTCTCACAAAAACAATGGAGATAGCCAAAAGCTGTCTGAGGGACCTGCTTTGGGGGTCAGCAGACCAGGACAGTTCTACACAACTCCAAGGAGGGTGAGGGACAGAGAGACAAAGAATCTGAAACAAGAAATGTAAGTTACCAAGCCCCCGCAGCATCTAGGAAGTGTTCCCTGGAACCACTACCAAGATATTAAGCTGGGGTAAAACCCCTGTCTCACTGCAGCCAACTAAGAGGGGAACAGACATCTTCTTCTGTGTCAGCTGTTTCAAGGGAAAAGGGAAGGGAGGTTGGGGTGCTTTTCTTCAGTGAATTCAGCCAGCAGAGTCCACTTTGAATCTCTGATCTGGAGATTCAACACAGAAACAGAGGAAAGCAGAGACTGAAACACCTCTGTGGAAAGGTGCACTGATGAGCCCATCTGCTGGCCAGACTGGAAATTGAATGGACAAAAATTATTCTCAGTGTTCTCTGTATCCTACCCCTGGGAGAAAATCTGTTCCCCACTAGTGAGTCCCTGGCCCAATTTTCATAACCCAAGTCAGGCAATTTTAAAGATTTAGAATAAGCTGAACCAAATATCAAAGAAGAGCTGTGAAAAAAAAACAATAGGCAAGAGAGAGAAATGAGAGAAATTGGCCATCAGAGTAAATTCATCAACATGTTTGAATTGCTTGAAGACAGAATTAGTGATTTTGAAGACAGAGAAAAGTTCAGCAATTATTCTTATCAAGGTTCCCTTGTATGTGATGCTTAGCTTTTCTCTTCCTGCTTTCAGAATCCTTTCTTTATCTCTGATATTTGTCGTTCTGAACAGTAGGTGTCTCAGGGTAGGTCTATTTGGATTTATTCTGTTTAGGGTGTGTTGTCATTCTTGAATATTGATATTTATGTCCTTTAAAACGGTTGGGAAGTTTTTGGTCATTATAAAGACACTACAAAAAAAAAAAAAAAGAAAGAAAGAAAATTACAGACCAATAGCTGTAATGAATATAGATGCAAAAATCCTCAACAAAATATTTGCAAACAGAATCCACAAGCACATTAAAAGAATTATGCACCACAATCAAGTGGGTTTTATCCCAGGTATGCAAGGGTAGTTCAACACAAGAAAATCAATTAGTGTAATAAACCATATTGATAAATTGAAGAAGAGAAATCATATGATCTTCTCTACTGATGCATTTGACAAAATACAACACCCTTTCTTGATAAAAAATCTGCAAAAGATAAGAATAGAAAGTTTTCTCAATATGGTAAAGTGCATATTTGAAAAACCTACAGCTAGCATTGTACTCAATGGTGAATGACTGAAAGATTTCTGGCTGCAATTAGGAACAAGACAAGAATGCCCACTGTCACCATTGTTATTCAATATTGTGCTAGAGGTTCTAGCTAGAGCAATTAGGCTAGATAAAAAAATAAAAGGCACCCAAACAGGAAAGGAAGAAGTAAAATTTTCACTGTTCGCTGATGACCTGATCCTATATCTAGAATGTCCTGAAAAATCCACAACAAAGCTACTAGAACTAATAGATGATTTCAGCAAAGTGGCAGGATCCAAGATTAATGCAAAAATCATAGGCAAAAATCAATAGCTTTTCTAATTTGAAGACAAAATGAAAAAAAAATAAGACACGGGAAATGAACAGAAGAAAATGTCACTGTACATACAAGACAAAACATCTTACAATGATGAAAAATATAATGGCAATTTATTTTATTTTTTATTATTTTTCATTATTTCAAACTTTTAAAAAAATTTTGTATTTTATTTATTTTTAAAACTGTAATTATTATTTCATTTTCTTATTAAATGTATTTGGTTATTTTGTTGCCTTCATTTTTGAAGAAGTTTTGGATCACAGAAGGGTTACAACTGTGGCAGGGGAGGCTCATTGGTGCAAGGTGTCAGTCATGGGGGATGCATGGGAGGAGGTTCACCTGGGGCATACCTATAAGGCATATGAATGTGTTCAAGTGTTCATGGGACATTGTCATGGTGGGTGGAGAGTCACACAATAACTGAAAGAATATCGAATTCCCATCGGGGAGCTCTGCCACATTCTCCACTGGGACAGCAAGAATCCCCCAAGTATAGGGGCAGTAGCTAGTGAAGGAGGATGGACCATAGACCTGCCCTTGATATTGATGACTGTACTTATGAACATTTGCTTTTGAAATTGAAATTTAGCGTAGTATTACAAGGTGCCTAAGAGTAACTTCCTGAAAGCCTCTTTGTTGCTTAAATGTGGCCTCTGTCTAAGCCAACCTCAGGACATAAATGCATATCTTCCCCCCAGCATGGGACATGACTCCTGGGGATAAGCCTCCCTGGCACCGAGGGATTACGACCAAGCATCAACTAGCAATGCAACTGGAAAAAGACCTCGAATAAAAGGGAGAAAAGGTAAAGACAAATGAGTTTATATGGCTAAGAGACTTCAAAGTGAGTCGGGAGGTCATTCCAGAGGTTATGCTTATGCACATCTCAGCAGGATCTCATTGACTGCCATAGTAAATATTGTCTCAAATGGCAGGGCTCCTGAGAACTTTAGAGACATCCAGACACTATAGGCAGGGCAGACAGCTCAGGAGTTTGGCCCCCTGCCAGTGGGTCTTACTTGGAATTTATGCTCCCAAGTGTGACAGAGTGGGACTCAGTTGCAGTTTCACTACACATGGCTCTTCTGCCCCTTCTATTTGAACCTATAGTTAGTACTAGAGTTGATAGGTGTATGTCCAAGAGACTTAAATCTTTGGGCTGTCCATGTGCCAGTTGGGCCCTGAATCTCAACAAAGTTGTAACACCTATGCTGCAGTTCATTAGACTCACCCAGGACAACTAACAAGGAGATGATGATGGACAACAACTATCCCAAGGAACAGAGAGAGTCTGCAACTGCAAGCAATATAGTCCCATCCATCTGCCCCATGGGATCTAATCCCCCTCTCCATTAGAGGTGGAGTGGGCATCACCATCCCAGAATCCTCAGGAATGGGGAATGAACAATGGACTAGAGTAGACTTACTGTTATTTTACTATAGACTTATTGTGATTCTATCAATGGAAGAACTGCTATCATTGATGTGGAGGCAGTGGCCACTGGAGGTTCTGAGGGGAGGGAGAGGAAAACAATAGGTGTAATATGGGGGCATTTTCAGGACTTGGGAATTGTCCTGAATGACATTGCAATGACAGATACAGACCATTATATATCTTCTTATAACTTGCAAAATTGTGTGGGAGAGAATGTAAACTACAATGTAAACTATAATCCATGCTTAGTGGCAATGTTCCAAAATGTGTTCATCAATTGTAACAAATGTACCACACTAATGAAGGATGCTGTTAATGTGGGAGGTGTAGGGAGAAGGGGATATGGGAATCTCCTATATTTTTAATGTAACATTTATGTAATCTAAGTATCTTTTTAAAAAATTTAAAAGTATATAAAAGCATCAATAGTTTTTCTATACACTACTGATGTGCAACCTGAGGAGGAAATCAGAAAAAAAATTCCATTTACAATAGCAACTAAAACAATCAAATATTTAGGAATAAAGTTAATCAAGGATATAAAGGACTTGTATTCAGAAAACTACAAAATTTTGCTGAAAGAAACTGAAGAAGATTTAAATAAATGGAAGGACATTCCATGTTCATGGATTCGAAGACTAAATATCATTAAGATGTCAATTCTACCCAAATTGTTTTACAGATTCAACACAATCCCAATAAAAATCCCAACAGCCTTTTTTGAAGAAGTGGAAAAACGAATTATCAAATTTATTTGGGAGTGTAAGGGGCCCCAAATAGCCAAAAAGATCTTTAAAAAGAAGAATGAATTGGAGGCCTCTCACTTCCAGCCTTTAAAACATGTTACCTAGCTACAGTGATAAAAACAGCATGGTAATGGCATAAAGAGAGACACATTGACCAATGGAACCAAACTGAGAACTCAGAAATAGACCTTTTCATCAACAGTCAAGTGTTTTTTGACAAGGCTGTCAAGCCCACCCAGGTGGGCCAGAACAGTGTATTCAATCAATGGTCCTGGAAGAACTGGATAGCCATATCCAAAAGAAAGAAAGAAGACCCATATCTCACACCTTATACAAAAACTAACACAAATTGGATAAAGGACCTAAATATAAAAGCAACAACTATAAAATTCCTAGAAGAAAATGTAAGAAAACATCTTTAAGATCTTGTGGTAGGTGGTAGTTTTTTAAACTTTACAACTGAAGCACGAGCACCAAAAGAAAAAATAAATAGGACCTCCTCAAAATTCAACACTTTTGCACTTCAAAGTACTTTTGGCTGAATCAATAGGAGAAAATATTTGATAATCACATATCTGATAAGGGTTTGATATCCATGAGATAAAGAGATCATACAACTCAACAAAAAAAGACAAACTACATGATTAAAAATGGACAAAAGACTTGAAAGGACAATTGTCCAAAGAAGAAATACAAATGGTGAAGAAACACATGGAAAAATGTTCAACACCACTGGCAATTAGGGAAAAACAAATCAAAACTACAGTGAGATATCTTTTCACACCTATTAGACTGGCCAGTATATAAAAGTCAGAAAACTATAAATGTTGGAGAGGATGTGGAGATATATAGGAATGCTTATTCACTGTTGGTGGGAATGTAGAATGGTACAGCCATTGTGAAGGACTATTTGTCAGTTCCTAAAGAAGATGAATATAGACTTGCCATGTGACCCAGCAATACCATTACCAGGTATATACCCAGAAGAACTGAGAGCAGAGACACGAACAGACATCTGCACACTGATGTTCATAGTGGCATTATTCACAATTGCCAAAAGTTGGAAACAACCCAGGTGTCCATCAGCTGAAGAATGGATAAACAAATTGTGATGTATACACATGTTACAGTTGGGCAGTTTGATGTAATTATGAATTCCAAAAATATAATTGGATCATGCTTGCAAACTGATCTGTTAATCTGGGCATGATTAAGTTATGATTAGGGCATTGACTGGGCCATGTCAGTAGGGTGTTGAGCCCCACCCCTTGGTGGGTGGGGAATCAAATATAAAAGGCATGGCAAGAACAGAGTTAAAGCAGTCTTCTGAGAAGCAGTTTTGATGTTGGAAAGAAGGCCCCAGGAGAAGAGAAGCAAGCCGTTCGCCTGATCGTCTACAGCTGACCTTGTGGAGGAAACAGGAGCTAAGCCTGGAGAGAAACACAGCCCCGGGAAGAGAGGAACCCCAGAAGCCTGAGCCCTGGCAAACGCCGGCAGCTGTCTTGCTCTAACACGTGGCAATGGACTGTGGTGAGAGAAGAAACATAACGCTTTATGGCCTGGTATCTGTGGACTTCTACCCCAAATAAATACCCTTTGTAAAGACCAACCCATTTTTGGTATTTCACATTAGCACCCCTTTGGCTGACTAATACAACACACAATGGAATATTATGCAGCGGTAAGAAAAAATGAAGTTGTGAAGCATAAGACAACATGGAGGAACCTGGAGGACATCATGTTGAGTGAAGCAAGCCAGACACAAAAGAACAAATACTGTATGATTGCACTATTATGAACTAAATATACTGTGTAAACTCATGGAGTTAATAATTAGAATATAGGTCACCAGAAAATAGAAGGAGGGTAGAGAATGGAAAGCTGAGGGTTAATCTGTGCAGAATTGTTTAAAAGGTTGTTTGTAAATCTTTGGAAATGAATAGAAATGGTTAAAGCATTTCATGGCATTTGTAACTAGCAGTGTTATTGTATGGGTATGGCAGTGGTTGAAAAGTAAAGTCTAAGGCCGTATATATTACTAGAAGGAAAGCTAAAAACTGTAACATGGGACTGTATGAAATAGTAAAACCTCATGTAAAACACAAATATAGGTGATATTGCATATATAAGACTGTTTTTTACAAAATATAAATACAGATATACTAGAGAGGAGGAAAAAGAATAGCAGCTATTGTACAGCAGGCAAGGCATAGAAAGATTGAGAGGTGATGAGTTTTGTATGTTTGTTTTCTGTTTATTATTATTAGTGGATAATGAAAGTTCTCTGGGAGTGATTGGGGTGATTAATGCACAAACATGTGATTACAATAAATACCATTGATTGTACTCTTTGGATGGATTTATGCTTTATTAATATTTATCAATAAAATTGGAAAAAAAAGAAAACAAGGAATAAAATATCAGGAAATGAATTGGGAGAAATAAAGTTTCCAGAGAAAAATTATACTGAGTCCAGTAGCTACAAACTCCTGGCCTATTTCAATTGTGTTGTTTTTTCAATGAGCCCATTAAAGAATCTGTGTCCTCTTTGGGAGGAGAAAAAAAAGAGATTTCAGTCCAATGTGACCTGTGTGAGAGAAAGGCAGGTGAAGGAAAGGCCCACATACACACAAAAAAATATCAGTGGTGTTTTATACTCTAGTAATAAACAACCTGAAGAAAATCAAGAAAAATATTTCATTTACATAGCAACTAAAAGAATCAAATACCTAAGAATAAATTTAACCAAGGATGTAAATGGCTCATACATGGAAAACTACAAAACATTGCTAAAAGAAATCAAAGAAGACCTAAATAAATGGAAGGACATTCCGTGTTCATGGATTGTAGGACTAAATTCTGTTAAGATGTCAGTGCTATTCAAAGTGATTTACAGATTCAACAAATCTCAATCAAAATTTCAACAGCCTTTTTGCAGAAATGTAATAACCAATCATCAAATTTATATGGAAGATAAACGGCCCCAAACAGCCAAAACCATCTTGAAAATGAAAAAGAAAGTTGGAGTACTCACACTTCCAGATTTAAAACTTATTTATAGAACAATGGAATTGAATTGCAAGTTCAGAAATAAACCCTTGCATCTAGGGCCAATTGATTTTTTTTTTATTTTTAAAGAAGCTTTAGATTACTTAAATGTTACATCAAAAATATAGGGGATTCCCATATACCCCACTCCTTCCTGTTTCCACACTTTTCCCCATTAACAGCATCTTTCATTAGTGTGGTACATTTGCTACGATTGATGGGGACATATTGAAGCATTGCTTCTAACCATGGTCTATAGCTAACATTATGGTTTGCACTTTGCATCACAAAAATTTTTTTTTTTTTAAGATTTATTTATTTTATTTTATTTATCCCCCCCTTGCTGCTTGTGCTGCTGTGTCCATTCACTGCGTGTCTTCTCTGTGTCTGCTTATCTCCCCCTTGCTGTGAGGTCTTGCCGCATCAGCCCACGGCGCAGCGCGAGCCGGCCTGCCCTCACAAGGAGGCCTCGGGACGCGAACCCAGGCCTCCCATATGGTAAACGGG
>JAQZBX010036194.1:0-13409 GCA_029593785.1 Cabassous unicinctus
AAGAAAAGAAAAGAAATTCACCTAAACAGTAAACAGAGCTTCTGTCGTGAGTGGCACACGTAGAGTACCTCTATTGGTCTTCGTGCAGAATCAACATCAAGAGATTTCAGAAGGATGAATTTTGTAGCTAGGGCAGCTGTTGATCATTGGTATTGGTACCCTTAATAAAATAAAATAATAAAATAAAAATCACCCAATGCCCTCTGCTAGTCAAAAATACCTACATTTGCTCATTTCCTTCAACCATCTATTAAATGAAAATACAATAACTTAAAACATGTGAAGGGTGCGACATTTCTCTCCAGCTTCCTAAGAATAGTCCTTATACCTGTGCTCTGGATTCCATTCCTTCCAAATTCTATTTGGTTCTTCCAAAAACAAAGGAACCGTTTGTTCATGCCCTCTCTACTAGTTCAAGCAAACACTCCTTAGTCGATATTACACTTACTTTTCTCTTTCCTTCAGAGCTAAGTTTTTTTTTTTTTGCAAATCTTATATGTGTTGAATAATAGTAATATTCATAGGGATGATTAAAATGGGTTAGGAATTAAACTCAGATGGACAGAAAACTTTTGAGTGTTCTAGCAAAGCAGAAACAGGAAATGGATTTCCTGCTGCATATTGTTCCCAGCTAATTTCTTAGCAATAATATAAGTAATAATTTTGTTACATCCCTCTATCATGAATATGCAAAGTTTAGGTAATAGAATTTTCAAAAGCCCAATGTTGAATTTACTGATGATATCATATGCAATTTAATTACCATATTGTTTTTGTTGTGTTTTTTGTCATATTAAAAGGAGGGCAATAGAGTTGGAAATCAATTATATTGTATCATTAAGGAAAAAAATCATTGTGTATGTTATCTCTGAATCAGGTTTAAACCAGAGTATTTCCTGGCATCCCATTTTTTGGAGGATGTCAAATGAAACAGTACAAATGTTCCTGCCTTTTTCAAGGCAAATGCTTCTCTCCTTCCCTCTGCAATTCCAAAGTCCTAAATTACCATACTTGTTAAGGTGAGGGATCCTGCTATCTATAACAAATGTGGATCTTCTTTCTTCCCTTTCATTCACTGCTCAGCCCTCTGTAATCTGGCATCTTCCAAAGAATTCATTAAAACTGAGCTCGATGGGCTCTTCCCTGCCCTTTCTATTGCTAAATTCAAGGGTCTCTTTTATTTCATATCTTGCTGGTCATGTTTCAAACATTTGGCATTATTGGTCACACTTGCTTTCTTGAAAACCTTCCTCCTTGGCTTGCATGCCACCACGCGATTTCCTTCTACTTGGCTGGCAACTCTGTCTTAGTCCTTCAAGCTCCTCTTTTTCTACCTACTCATATTGTATCATTCCATCCCCCCTCTTTATCAGTTTTGTTTTTTTAACGCAGTAGTGAAACACTTTCATTTACCTTTACTCAGGTCTCTGCTCAATGATTTGTTTCAAAAATGTATAAAATGGAGAGAGAGGATAGGAGGAAAATGCTGCTTCTATCTTTTATTTTTGTCTAAAATTTTCTTTTTTTCTCCTTTACTCTTTTTTTTTCTGTTTCCTTTATTTTAAGGGTTACCCTAGAAATTACAATACTTCTGCTTAACCTACCAAAGTCTAACATTATTCAGTACCTTTACCTTCTTCTCAGGAATTACAAGAATCTTAAGACATCTTGAATCCACATAGCCCTATCTTGATGTACATGGGATGGTGCTGTGATTTTAATTTTACATTGTTTCCTTAAAACCCTACAAACTATTATTGTTGTTGTTATGCAGGTCAGTGTTCATTTTTATTTCCAATATATTTGCCGTGTATTTGCTGTTCATTCTTGCATTTCAGATATGATCACTCTTTTGCTTCCTGAAATACATTCTTTACTCTGGTAATGAAATTTCTTGTTTTGTTTTTGTTTCTAACCTAAAAATTCCCTTATTTCCCCTTCATTATTGAGGGGATTTTGCTAAGCAGTTGTTTTCTTTTATAAAATTGAAGATATCCCACTGTTTTCTGACTTCCAATATTGAAGTGGGAGTCAACTGCCACTCCTTTAAAGATATCCCATTTTTTCTTCTCCCCTCTGGCTGCTATTAAAAGCCTCTCTTTTACTTTGGCATTCTTTCATTTCTCTATGATGTGACTAAATGAAGATTTTTTATTTATCCTACTTGGGGTTTTTTGGACTTCTGAAATTTATATTCTTCCTTTGTTTTGAAAATTTTAGCCATTTTCTTTTCACATATTATTTTTTCTCAGATTCTGTCATCAACTTCTGAGACATCAGTTAGGCATATTTTATAACTTTTCACACTTTTCTTCACTTCTTTTAAATCCTTATTTATTTCCAAACCAATTGTTTCTGTGATGTGGTTTTGGACATTTTTTCTGCTCTATTTTCCATAGCATAATTCTCTCTTCAGCTCTGTCAAGTCTGTGTTAAGTTATGTATTGAGTTTTAATTTCAATTATTGTAGTTAACATTTCTTTATTTTATATGTGCTAGATAATTTTTAGTTTACTAATTCCTACAGATATCTTTAATATTATTTTTCATATCTTTATGTATCTATTTAGCATACTTATTTAAGAATCTGCATCTCATAAGCCTAACAGCAGCCATCTCTGCAGGTTCATTCTTCAGTGTGTTCAGTTACATTTTTACTGTAAACAGTTAATTTTTCTTAGAGAATTGTTTATAGGGCTCTTTTGTGGCCTAGAATGAATGTGGACTTACACAAAAAGACTTATCCATTTGATTCTACCCATTTTTTTGGGCATTACCAGTCTGAAACCACTTCACATTCACAGTTTGAGATGTTTTGGGACTATGCACTAGGCTATGGTAAATACAACTTCTCAATTTTTTTTTTTTTCTTTCTCCTACACTATACAGTTCCATGGCAACTTTTCCTGGAATTCTTTAGGGTTGTGTGGGGTTATTTCTGGTTCTCTCCTTCACTGAAGTGTAGCTTGGTTTCAAAACCTTTTTGGGTCAAATCTTCACATCCTGTAAGGTTGAAAACCAAAGCTTGGGCTCACCAAGTTGAGTAAATGATCTCAAGATAAAAGAAGTTTCAGTGGTCTGCTTCCTTCCTGATCAGGATTCTTGCACAGATTTTGGTCTGATAATTACAATTTGTCAACTCTTCAATGAATTCAGATAAATCTATTTATATTGTAAACATAATCCTTAGTTGTTTTCAGTGGGAGGATTGGTCTGGGTTCATAACTTCTTATCTTACTGAAAATAGAATTTCTCCACCTGTTCATTCATTCACCCAGTACTTACAGAGTCACTCTATAGCCCTGACTCTCTGCTAGGTACTTAGAATTTGGCAGTGAATGAAGTTGACAATAGTCTTACCC
Source organism: Cabassous unicinctus (assembly GCA_029593785.1). NCBI lineage: Eukaryota > Metazoa > Chordata > Mammalia > Cingulata > Chlamyphoridae > Cabassous > Cabassous unicinctus. The sequence goes on from JAQZBX010036194.1 coordinate 3,363, forward strand.
CATTAAGATTATTGGGTCTTAAATGTTATTGCTTACTTCCAAAAATTTATCATAAGGGAATAATCATATCTGTGTACAGAAATTGATGAAAGATTATGTCCAGTGCTGCAATCTTAGTAATAGTAGAATGTTTAAAAAGTATCCTATTAGTTCAAAGGGACTGGTGCAATATATTGTGGAACACTGATACAATGGGTTTTTATACAGGCATTTAAAATTATACTGTAAAAATTACTTAATGATTTGAGATATGTATATAATTTATTATTAAAAGGTAATGAAGACTAAAAGAAACAAAAAATAAAAATTAAAAAAGGTAATGAAGACTATTTTCAAATAGTACAATCCAAATTCTATTTAGAAAAATAATATATAGATCAACATAGAAAAATACCACAATTGTAACTCCAAGTATTAAAAGTGGTTAGCTTTGTGCTAACTTTCATCCTTGTTTTTCCTCTATATTTTATCATTTTTCCCCTGCATATATTTGTCTTATGTATTTAAAGAAAAACAAAATGCCATTTTTAAAATGTTGGTATACTAACCTAAGTTCCTTCTCTCATCCATTATCAACTATATTCTGATTAATCTGAATTTCTATTTACAGTTTACACCTCCAAGTTTAGCTCCAATACTACATATCCAACAGGCTGTTGGATATCTTCTTTTGATAATTTCACAAATAACTTGACATCAAAATGTCTAAAACTAAAATGTGTGTTTATTCCCATCCTATTCTTTTACTTCTCAAGTGTCTCTCCTACCTTAACAAATTGCATTATCATGCGGCTGGTTTTCCAGTTCATAAATATGTACTTTGTCATTGACTTCACTTTTTTTCTTAACCCCTACTTCAGTTAGTTAGCATGTCCTATTTATTAATTCCTTGTTTCTCTTGAATATCTCTATTCTTTCCCTTCCACTGCCATGAGAGCTTAATGAGACCTTAACAGTTCTATCTAAGTTACATCAGGGGTTTCCTAATTGCTCAGAGATTCTGCTATGAAACACCAATCGGGTCATGCTACACACTTAGGAAAAATCTATTCAAAGCTCTTTCAAGCTATGGGGTAACCTTTGCTCCTGCTTACATACCCATTATAATCTGTGACTGCTGCCCTGCCTTGTTTTCCACTCTTCAGCCATCCTGAAACAAATTCTGGCCCATGAACCTGCTTTATTCTTACTCCTTCCCCACTTCCTTGGCCTGTGCAATTTCTACATTTTTTTTAAAGACTCAGCTCTGGCATCACTTTCTTCAGAATTCTCTGATTATGCACAATCCACATTGTTTGAGCAACCTATGTGCCCCTATCCTATTCTGTGCACATTTTATCCATATCTTTATTACAGTCTCATCTGATTGCTTTCATTTATTTCTTTCTCACACTAGGATATTAATATCTTTGGAAGATACAGTCCATGTCTAGCTGCCTTTGCCTAGTGCACACATGGGGCTTTGGGTAAATGAGGGAAATCTGTATGGAGTGAACTTAAAAAAATAAAACTGGCATGGAAGTTAGTGTAGTTTGGTTTGGATATAGGATGAATGGGCTCAGTTGGAAATAATACTAGAAAGAGAATTAGGGGTCTGTTTCTTGAAATATTGAGTGTGGACTTCTGCTTGAAGAAGACAACATACCATGTGGTGAACAATGCAGATGGGGTGGTTAAGGAGGTGGTAAAGGATTTTGAACCTTGAAAGATGATCAGGAATGTTACAGAGTTGTTTCTGATCTCAAGAATTGGGTTAAACGATATGCTCTCCAAGATTACCTCCTGGTGTAAGATTGCGTGAGGCTTATGTAATTTAAGGGGCCTTTTCAACAAAAAGAATCTAGAATTACAAATTCAAAAGTCAGCACAGAAGTGAACATTTAAGAAGAATGAGACATGAAGTCATATGAAAAATTCATCTTTAAAAATCATCTTAAAAATTCACGTTTGCTATAAATTTTACAGAATTCAGAAAAATAACTTGAAATTTTATTATCTGTCATGTAGCTCTACTATTTCCTAATATTCTAGTTGCTATTAATATGCCAATGATTTGTAATAATTTGAATTGTAAGAATAGAAACCTTAGACCATCTTTCTATCAGTTTAGTGGATTGAAATATTTTTATTATCAATAGTTTAGAAATGTTTCTTTCAGCATTGTATCTTCTTTTTAATAATTCAATGTAAATTTTAGGATTGTTTTCATATTTTGGTAAACTTCTATCAAGTTTCTTCAAACATAATAAGCTGTGCTATTTCAGAGCATTTCAAATTTTCTTATGAATTGGCTAATTTTCAATACCTTTTAACCTGATTATAGTCATAAAATCAGTTTATAATTAGGGTCCTCCTTGTGGGAATATATTGTGAGATTTATGTTATCTTCATCAATGTTATTTTTTCATGTCAAGTCCCCTTTGGCCAGTATAAAAAATGTCTATGGCCACTATAACACCACCTGTAATGAGGGGACCTATGTTGGGGGGAGGGGTATTTGGAAGAGAAAAAGACAGAAGTCTAAACTGGATGATATTAATGTATATTAATTTGTAAATTTTATATATATTTGACCAAGTGAATACATTGCTAGGGCCCTTACAGGTGAAGGCCCTGCCACTCAAGGTGCATTGGTGTCATGCTAAGTTTCTCCTATATGCATGCATTGTAAGGACTGAGGTAGGGAGTGCAATGATGAGAGATTAAGAATAATTCCACTATATAAATAAGAATTTAATATGAGGAAGCTGCAATGTAAAATAATGAAGAGGAAAGATGTAGGAGACTGTGGTTGGATCAACTGGACTTAGAAATGTAAGTGACACAAAAATTTAAAAAATATGAATTACATTCATTTGGTCATTCATTCATTCATTCAAAAGTTTATTGAATTCTTAGAATGTGCTAGAATTCAATAAACTAGACTGGGCTAGACTCTGAAGTTACTAAAGATAAATATGACACAGTTCTTGCTGCCACGAAATGCAAAGTCTATTATGAAGTCAAGGCCTCAGAGCCTGAAAGATTATCATATCATGAGATGCTGTGACACAGAATGGCAAAACAATTAATCCCAACTACAATCACTGAGGAAGGAGCAGATTATGAAGAAAAGGGGTGAAGTTCTGGCATCATCAGGGAGCGGTAGAGTGTGAACTTGTCAGATAGGTAGAATGTAAAGAGATAGATGTGAGTGAGAAGGTAGGTCCAAGACTGATATCAGAAAGAATCTATATGACCCCAGAATAATATCTGAGGCTTCAGTGAAAATACCAGCCTGATCATATCATGGATAAAAATGCAATTATAAAGAGGGCAAGAAGGGTGTAATGGAATGCTGTTTGAATTTCTTAATAGTTTACGAACCACATGAAATTTAGATTATGACATGAGCCTATTTCTAGTTTTAAATTTTTTGTTTTGTTTTGTTTTAGGACATCTTTAATGCACGTTTTCCCTGATGTGACAATCGTTATGTGCTTTGTTTTAGAAGTTGTTCTTGCAAGAAAAAAGGGACAAATTAAAACAGTAATGAATAATAGGATAAAGAAAAGGACATTAAAAGTAGTGAAAGTGTAAGAAATAAAACTAGCTAAGAAGATATCAGGAAGAGTATAATAAGAACATGCTCAGTCAGGACTTAAAGGCACAAGAACTTTTCTTAAAAGGTCAGGCCATAGATGAGCCATTATAGTATATTTCATATAATAACATAATGGCGTTTCTTTAAAGCATCTCAAATGGAGCAATTATATTGTTTTCATGTCTAATGCCCCTTAGTTTTCCCTTTTTTTAAAAAACAAATCAATTTTGATACATATTAGTAAAGCATAAATGCATCCAAAGTGTACAATCAATGGTATTCAGTGTAATCACATATTTGTGCATTAATTACTTCAATCCTTCTTAGAGCACTTTCATAATTCCAATAATAATAACAAACAAAACTCATCACCTCTCATTCTCTCTATGCTTATGCTGCCATAAATAGCAGCTATTCTTTTTCCTTCTTTCTAGTATATTTGTATTTATATTTTGTGAAAACAGCCTTATATATGCAATATCATCCATATTTGTGTTTGGCATGAGGTTTCACTATGCTATACTGTCCCGTGCTAAATATTTTAGCTTTCCTTCTAGTAATATACTTGTCCTTAGACTTTCCATTTCAATCACTGTCATACCCTTATAATAGCTCTGCTAGTTACAAACACCATGATGTGCTTTCAACATATCTATTCATTGCCAAAAATTTACAAACAACCTTTTTCCCCCAATTCTTCACAGATTAACCCTCAGCTTTCCATTCTCTAGCCTCCTTCTATTTTCTGGTGACCTATATTCTAACTATTAACCCCACGAGTTTACACAATATATTTAGTTCATAATAGGTCAACATAGAGTATTTGTCCTTTTGTGTCTGGCTTGTTCACTCAAAACAATGTCCTCTAGGTTCATCCATGTTGTCATATGCATCACGACTTCTTCTCACTGCTGTATAATACTCCATCATGTGTATACACCACAAATTGTTTATGCATTCATCAGTTGATGGACATCTGTTTTGTTTTCAACTTTTGGCAATTGTGTATAATGTGAACATTGGTATGCAGATGTCTGTTCATCTCTGCTCTCAGTTCTTTTGGGTATATACTTAGTAATGGTATTGCCGGGTCACATGGCAAATCGATATTAAATTTCCTTAGGAACTGCCAAGCAGTGGCTGTACCATTCTAGATTCTCACCAAGAGTGAATAAGCATTCCTATCTCTCCACATCTTCTCTAACATTTACAGTTTTCCAACTTTTTAATAGTGGCCAGTCTAATAGGTGTGAAAAGATATCTCATTGTAGTTTTGATTTGCATTCCGCTAATCACTAGTGATGTTGAACATTTTTCATGTGATTCTTCACCATTTATCTTTCTTCTTTGGACAGTTGTCTTTACAAGTCTTTTGCCCATTTTTTTAATTGGGTAGTTTGTTTTTTCATTGTTGAATTGTATGATCTCTTTTTATTTCATGGATATTAAACTTTTACAAGATATGTGATTTCCAAATATTTTCTCCCATTGAGTTGGCTGCCTTTTCACCCTTTTGACAAAGTCCTTTGAAGTGCAAAAGTGTTTAATTTTGAGGAGGTCCCATTTATCTTTTTTTTTTTTTCTTTTGTTGTTCATGCTTTGGATGTAAGGTTTAAGAAACTACTGCCTATCACAAGATCTTGAAAATGCTTTCATACATTTTCTTCTAGGAATTTTATGCTTGCTGCTTTTATATTTAGGTCATTGATCTACCTTGAGTTAATTTTTTATAAGGTGTGTGATAGGGGTCCCCTTTCTTTCTTTTGGAGATGCATATCCAGTTCTCCCAGTACCATTTGTTGAATAGACTGTTTTGGCCCAGCTGGGAAGGTTTGACTGCCTTTTCAAAAATCACTTGACTGTAGATGTGAGGGTCTATTTCTTTTTTTTTTTAATCAAATTTTTTTATTATTAAAGGAGCTTCAGATTACATAAATGTTACATAAAAATTATAAGGGATTTCCATATGCCCTACTCCCTCCCTCTCCCACACTTTTCCACATTAACATCTTTCTTTAGTGTGGTACATTTGTTAAAATTGATGAACACATTAAAGCATTGCTACTAAACATGGACTACAATTTACATTATAGTTTACACTCCGCCCTGCACAATTTTGTAGGTTATGACAAAATATAAATTGGCTTGTATCCAAGAGGGTCTATTTCTGAGTTCTCGATTCAGTTCCATTGGTCAATGTATCTTTATGCCAGTACCATGCTGTTTTTACCGTTGTGGCTAAGTAATATGCTTTAAAGTCCGAAAGTAGAGTCCTCTAACTTCATTCTTCTTTTTTCAGATCTTTTTGGCTAATCAGGGTCACTTATCCTACCAAATAAATTTGCTAATTGGCTTTTCCATTTCTGCAAAAAAAGCTGTTGGGATTTTTATTGGGATTGTGTTGAATCTGTAAATCAGTTTGGGTAGAATTGACATCTTAATGATATTTAGTCTTCCAATCCATGAACATGGAATGATCTTCCATTTATTTAAGTCTTCTTCAGTTTCTTTTAACAATCTTTTAGAGTTTTCTGAACACACATCCTTATGTCTTTGGTTAAGTTTATTCCCAAATATTTGATTGTTTTAGTTGCTATTATAAATGGAATCTTTTTTTCTGATTTCCTCCTCAGATTGCACATAGTAGTGTATTGATTTTTGTATATTAATCTTGTATCCCACCACTTTGCTGAACTTGCCTATTAGTTCTAGTAGCTTTGATGTGGATTTTTAAGGAGATTCTAGATATAGGATCATATCATCAGCGAATAGTGAAAACTTTACTTCTTCCTTTCTTATTTGGGGGATTTTTAATTTCTTTATCTAGCCTAATTGCTCTAGCTAGAACTTCTAGCAATATATTCATTAACAATGGTGATAGTGGGCATCTTTGTCTTGTCCTGATCTCAGCGGGAAAGATTTCAATCTTTCACCATTGAGTACAATGCTAGCTGTAGGTTTTTCATATATGCACTTTGCCATGTTGAGAAAACTTCCTTCTATTCCTATCCTTTGGAGTGCTTTTATCTCAAGGGTGCTGTAACAGTTTAATACTATTTATGAATTCCAAAAAAAGAAGGATTATGTTTGTAAACTGGTCAGTTCCTCTCGGTGTGATACCCTTTGATTGTATTAGATTCAGCTGAGATGTCTTTGATTAAATTATGTTAAGATTATGGCTTTGATTCAACCACATCAGTAGGGTGTAACTCAGTTTAAGTCCCTGCCCCCTTGGTGAGCTATAAAAATGGACACTCACTCAAGAAGACACACAGAAGGCACATGAAGAAAGAGAGCTCCATAGACAAAGCAGAGGAGAGAAATTTGATCTTGCAGCCCTAAGAAGAGAGATAAGCAATTTGCCTGGTAGTTTGCAACTGAAGAGAACAGAGCAGCTGAGTTGAGGAAGACTGGAAAGAAACAAACCTTATGCCAGCCTACAGCTGCGATTAAGAAGAAGCGGGGCCTATGGATCCTTAAGAGGAAGAAGGAAGGAGAGACCGCCTGCCATCTTGCTTCCACAGGTGGCAACTGCCTTGGGTGAGAAAGTACCTCTTATGGTACCTTGAATTGGACTCTTTAGGGACTTGTAACTGTAAGCTTTTACCCCCAAATAAATACCATTTATAAAAGCCAACAGATTTCTGGTACATTGCACCAGCACTTGTTTGGCTGACTAATACAGGTGCTGTATTTTGTTAAATGCCTTCTCTGAATCAATTGAGAGGATCATGTGATTCTTCTTCTTCAATTTATCAATGTGGTTTATTACACTAATTGATTTTCTTGTGTTGAACCACCCTTGCATATCTGGGATAAAACATAAAACCCACTTGATCGTGGTGTATAAGTCTTTTAATGTGCTTTTAGATTCTGTTGGCAAATAATTTGTTGAGGATTTTTGCATCTGTATTCATTAGAGATATTAGTCTGTAATTTTCTTTTTTCATAGCATCTTTATCTGGTTTTGGTATTAGGATGATGTTGGCTTCATAAAATGCATTTGGTAGCATTCTTTCCTGTTCAGTTTTTTGGAAGTGCTTGAGCAAGACTGGTATTAGATTGACTTTTAATGATTGGTAGAATTCACCTGTGAAGCCATCTGGTCCCAGGCTTTTCATCTTCGGGAGGTTTTTGATGACTGTTTAAATCACTTCACTTTTGATTGTTTTGTTGAGGTCTTCTATTTCTTCTAAGGTGTATGTGGTTCATGTGTTTCTAGGAGTTTGTCCATCTCCTCTACGTTGTCTAGTTTTGTGGCATACTGGTGTTCATAGCATCCTCTTAGGATGTCTCTTACTTCTGCGGCATTGGTGGTAATGTCCCCCCTTTGATTTCTGATTTTATTTATTTGTGTTTTCTTTCTTGTTTTCTTTGTTAGTCTAGCTAAGGATTTGTCAATTTTGTTGATCTTCTCAAAGATTCAACTTTTGGTTTTGTTGATTTTCTCTATAGTTCTTTTGTTCTTAATTTCATTTATTTCTGCTCTGATCTTTACTGTTACTTTCCTTCGACTTGGTTTGGGATTATTTTGCTGTTCTTTTTCTAGTCACTCCAGGTGTGTGGTTAGATTATCAGTTTTAGCTCTTTTTTTTTAATGTAAGTGTTGAGGGCTATAAATTTCCCTGTCAACACTGCCTTTGCAGTGTCCCATAGGCTTTGATATGTTATGCTCTCATTTTCATTCATCTCAAGATATTTGCTGAATTCTCTTGCAATTTTTTCTTTGACCAACTGATTATTTAAGAGTGTGTTGTTTAATCTCTGTATATTTATGAATTTTCCCTTTTTCCATCCATTATTGATTTCCAGTTTCATCCCATTAGGATCAGAGAAAGTGTTTTGTATAATTTCAGTCTTTTAAAATTTATTGAGACTTGTTTTGTGACCCAACATAATGTCTATCTTGGAGAAGGATCCATGAGATCTTGAAAAGAAAGTATATCCTGCTGTTTTGGGGTGCAATGCTCTATAGATGTCTGTTAGATCTAGTTCATTTATTATATTATTCAAGTTCTCTGTTTCTTTATTTATCATCTGTCCAGATGTTCTATGCAATACTGAATGGAATACTCAATACACGAATACTGAATTGGTGTACTGAAGTATACAACTCTTGTTGAGAAGACATCTATTTCTCCCTTCAGTTTTGCCAGTGTGCACCTCATGTATCTTGGGGCACTCAGGTTAGGTACATAAATAGTTAATATAGTTATTTCTTCTTGGTGAATTGCCCCTTTTATTAATATATAATGACCTTCTTCATCCCTTATAACAGTTTTGCATTTGAAGTCTATTTTGTCTAATATTGGTATCTTTACTCCAGCTCTATTTTTTGGTTACTATTTGCAAGGAATATCTTTTTTCAGCCTTTCACTTTTAACTTGGCTGTGTCTTTACGTCTGAGGTGGGTCTCTTGTAAACAGCATATAGATGGCTCGTATTTTGTAATCCATTCTATCAGTCTTTGTCTTTTGATTAGGAAGTTCAAGCCATTATTCTATGTTATTACTGTAAAGGCATTACTTACTTCATCCATTTTGTCCTTTGACTTTCTGTTGTCATATCATACTATTGTCTGTCTTTTTACCCTTTAAATTACCCTTCCTAATAATCTTCACTTCTACACTCTTCACCAAGTTTCTCATCCTTTTTTTTTTTCCTTTCAGGCTGCATCACTCACTTTAGAATCACTTGTCATTCTGGTCTTTTAGTAACATATTCTGTCAGTTTTTGTTTGTCTGTGAAGACTTTGAACTCACCCTCATTATTGAAGGACAGTTTTGCCAGATATAAAATTCTTGGCTGGCACTTTTTCTCTTTCAGTACCTTAAATATATCATGCCACTTTCTTCTCGCCTTCATGGTTTTTGATGAGAGCTTCGCCCTTAATCTTATCAAGTTTCCCTTGTATGTGATGCTTTGTTTTTCTTGTGCTACTTTCAGAATCCTCTATCTCTGATTTTGTCATTTTGAATAGTACGTGTCTTGCAGGGGGTCTATTGAGATTTATTCTATTTGAGTTGTGTTGCTCTCTTGGATAGTGATATTTATGTCTATCATAAGGGTTAGGAAGTTTTCGGTCATTATTTCCTCAAATATTCTTTCTGCCCTTTTTCCATTCTCTTCTTCTGGGATACTGATAATGCAAATGTTTGTGCATTTCACGTTGTTATTCAATTCCTTGAGACTCTGTTCCATTTTATTCCATTCTTCTTCTCTTTCTTTTCTTTTGTCTTTTCCAGTTCAGATGTTCTGTCTTTGAAATTACTAATTCTGCCTTTGAACAATTCAAATCTTCTCTTGTGTGCCTCTAATATATTTTTTATCTCATCCATCATGTCTTTCATTCCCATAAGGTCTGTTACTTTTCCTTGCAGGCTTTCAAATTGTTCTTTATGGTCACTGAGTGTCTTCTTAATATCCTTTATCTCTTTAGTAATATTTTCTTTAAAGTCTTTGAA